>JBBMKE010411329.1:0-11593 GCA_037834125.1 Lippia alba | reverse complement strand
TTCAGTATATTTATTTTGCATAATTATTGATATGTATTCAACCATAAACCAATTATTTAGACTTTAGAAAGTCAAAATAATTGATTTTTATTGGATGAAAACTTAGGATGATGTACAATGATTATTATAAAACAATATTTCAACGTAGATTGGGTCATAACAATTTTAAAAATAATATATTAGATACCACAACTATTTGTTAGCGTAATACCATAGACCAAAAAGAGACATGGATAGACCAAAAAAAGAAAAAAAAAAGAGACATGGATGATTCCACAAGGTAAAAGCCACCGGTATATGGTCTATATGACGGTGATCAAATTCAAGATTGAAAAAATCCAGAAAAAAGAGCTATGCCTTCTGAATTATGATCATAAAAAGTTCGAAATTACTGTATGTGTTTGTTTTCTGAGGGTAGAATTACTTTTTGTTATAAATAAAAGCTGTAATCTTTGTCTAAGTAATTACAATGAGTCAATGAGTTAGGAATTCTGTGATTGAAATTTAGTTCTTTATTCTTCAAAATTTCAAGCAATAAAAATGATTAAAAATGAAGTCAGACATTGTCTTGGGCTGGTAAGCTTTGACTTTGAAGTTTGAACTCTTTAGAAAATTGCAACCTTAGTGGGCCTTCAACTGTGGGTCTTGTGGGCCTAAACTTTTGAGGAATTCAATAGTCACATGTAGGGCTGTCAACGGGGTCGGATTCGACGATTCCGAATCCAAATCCGATAACAAAATTCAAGAACCGAATCCGAATTCAAATCCTATAGGATTCGGATTCGTTCATACCAGATCCTAATGTTTTTGGATCGGATGATCCGATAAGAAATTCGGATCCGATGAAAAATGAAATGGAAGAAGAACAAGTTTTTCGGCCATAAAAACAAAACCAAAATTGAAAGAAATCAGACATCTTTCAAAACTCGAACGAACAAAAATCAATACGACAACATCAAGAAAGAGATCTGACGGCGGTGAAAAAGACCAAATTCATTATCTAGACCAAAGACCACCAGCAAGGAGTGGCTTGGTGGCGGCGGTAAGGAGCAGCGAAGCGGTGGTGGCAGCGAGATCTGTCAGAATGAGAAAGAGTGGTGCGAGAAGAAAAAGCAAATGCAGTGATGGCCATCGGCGGCGGGGCGAGGGGAGTGGTGGTAGCAGCTCGGAATGGATGGTGCCGAAATTCGAGGCAACTAAAATCGTGTGTTGCTGCATCCAATTTCAACAATTATATATTATTCATGTTTTACCTTTCATTAAATAAGAATATAAGAAAAACACCATAGCCAGATCTAGAACTCGGCGGCGGAATGAGAGGAAAACCCTAGATTATATTTGGGTTTAAGTTTCTCTCCCTGTTTGTATTTGTAAATATTCTATAGAAAAACTAATATATTCAATTAACTGAAACACAACTATTTTGTTTTAAGCAACTTAGACAACTTTTGTATAGTTAGTCTTTTCTTACGTTATTATATATGTTACATCTAAATTATATTTTATGTCATATACTTTTATGAAGTATATATATTTAATTAACTCAAGAATGAAGAAATTTGAGAAAAAAAAACTTAAAAAGAATAAAAGAAATACTTAATTATAGTTAATGTTTATATTTCATTTTTTAATTATATTTAACTTTACATTACTTAAGTGATATTAAATTATTTGAATTTGAATTAGCTTAAATTAGGTGGATTTAATTCCTCCACTAATATTAATTAACCTCTATTATGAATTAGTGAGATTATAATTAAGTGAAATTACAATTCACTGGGAGAAAATGCAATCTACCTATCTAAAATAATATTAACTATAACTTATTAAAATCTAACATATCTAGCATATTATTAAATTACCGGTGTGGTCTTCTGTCTTTATCAATTACTAATTTTTTTATATTTATATTTTATTTTTAAAATTTTTTATTATGTTTTCAAAATTGTTTATATAACTCCATTATAAATTACTGGTGTGGTTCTTTTGTCTTTATCAATTACTATTTTTTTATCTTTATATTTTATTTTTAAAATTGTTTATTATGTTTTTAAAATTTTATGTTAAATTGGATGGTTTCAATTTGCTTCATTCTAATAATTATATTTTTTTATTATCTTTGTAAATTTTTAATTGATTATTTATATTTATTTTTAAATAAATTTAAGCTTTTAAGATCAATCTTGATATTTCTTAACCAATCAAATTTATTAATAATATAATTTATTTTTTTATTATTTTAATCTTAATTTATTTATTTTAATTTTAGTTTTAAAGAATTTTACTTTTTTATTTTTTAATTAGATCTAAATAATTTATTAAGATTTCATAATTGGTCTTTTGTAAAATACTTGATAATATTTGTCCTGAGTTATTTTTAACTTTATTTTATTATTCAAGGTTCATTTATTTTACTTGAGTTTTGATTCTTCAATAATTTATTCATATATTTTTATTATATTTAAATAATTGTTTAGAGTTTCAACGACTATAATTGTGTGAGACTTTCTTTCATAATCTTCTTTTTAGTTTTTTAACGATTACATGTCTTCTTTTTTTATTATGTCATAATTATAAGATATATCCACCATTATTCGAATTCATAATATGTTTTGAAAAGAAAATATTTATTTATTAGTTAATACTAGCTAAATAAAAACTTTAGTATAGTTAGTCACCAATTTAATATTTATTACTTTGTAAAAAGATATTATACAAAAGTCACTATTTATATATTAGAAAATATAATAATATTTTAATAAATATGTATATAGCACAAGATGAGATGCTAGAATTTTAATATATATTATTTTAATATCTAAATTATTTATCTTTTTTTAATTTCCACATATTTTAACATATCTAATTAGACTATAATATTTACAGGAATTTTATTTATTTACTATTTATAATAAAAAACACTTAATTTAATATAAAATTTATAATTAAGTATATTAAAGTAATAGAATTTGATTTTAATAGTAATTCATTTATTATTTATAAAAATTAAGTATTGCATAGGTTATTTTTATTTTATATGATTTAACTATTAATTTTAAAATTATTTTAATTAAATAAAATCACACAAGTATTGTAAATTATATCATATATTGATATTGTGCATCGCACGGGGCATACGCTAGTGTGTATATATATATATATATCTTAAAATATTTATTGTGATTTATATTTATTTGAGTGTTTGACAAATAAGAATTTAAGTTTTGTATAAAGTAAAAGTATTTAAAGAAATTAATTATCAATTGAATGATACCTGTGCGTCAATTCATAAATATTGTCAGTTATTTGCCAGTTACCGTCATCCACACCCGAAAAAGGAAATTGATTTTTGTGGTCAAAACTTTTATTTTTGGTAAGATAGAAATTAAAATGAAGTCGAAAAATGTTTGATTGACAACCAATCAAGGAGATTGAGAGATTCTATATGTGGTATGTGTTGCTTGCAGATCTCATGACATGATATATTGCTCAAATGTCCTGCCATATTTTGACAATGAGGCCACACATTATTGCAGACATATCTTTTCATGAATTCGATCTCTTTCAAAAATTCTTGCAATTTCTTTTGCATAAACATGCCGATAATTGCCAGAAAACTTGTGAAATATAAAAAATGAAAAAACAAATTTATAATTTAAAAATTAGTAATAGAAAATTCTATATTTAATAAAAATGAACAACAAGAACCTTCACGCGTTAATAAAGTAAATCTTTGTGTTTATTGATGATAGTTTATTGTTTTCTTGATGATATTTCATCATAAATCATTGTGCTTTCCAATAAAACATTCATGGTATCACTACAAGAAAATATAGTTTTAGCAACCACTATTAATGGTGGCTAAAAGTTAGAAAATGCTCCCTGATACTTTCAGCGACTAAAATATAATTGGTCACCTATGGTCACAACAGGGTACTCACTAAAAGTACTCAGTGACCATTTCTTTACTTTGTTGCTGTAAGTGCAATTTTTAGCAACCATTCGAAAGTGGTCATTAAAACGAGAATTATTAGCAACCAAATTTCTAATAGATGATATGAGATTTTATGGTGGCTATAGCATTGACATGGTTGCTATATTTACACATACAACCACCGATTTTTGGGTTGGTAAAGCAACCAAATCATTGGTTACAATTTCATAAAAAAGTCGTCATGTAAAATTTAGTCTTAGTAACCAATAATAAATTTCGTTGCTGAAGAAAGTCTTCTAACAACCAACTAATTGGTTGCAGTAACTTCAAAATTGTTGCAAAATATATTATATCATATTTTTTAGTAACCAAAAATAAATTATATGAGTTATGTTTATATTTTTAACAACCAAATAATTGGTTGTAAAAAAAGTTATTTATTAGAAATAATTTGTATGATTGATATGTATACAAAAAGACTTCAAATAATGCTCGAACTAAAAATCAAAACTATTTAAATAATTTAATATTAAATCAAAATTTACATTTCATGGTGGCAAAATTATGTTAAAAATTTCAAAATGTATCTATCTATGTACAAATCCTTGACATGACTTGTTGTCAGAACTCAGTATAAGACAGTGAGACGAGAGATACAAAAAAAGTTCATGCAACAATATTAATGTAGTAAAAAATGAATTTATAATGGTCATATGACAGCTGCAACACAAGTTGGTATACTCCTTTGCCACACCTCCAACCTATTTTCAAAATCAAAGAGTCATATATTAAAAGATATCTTCACATAAAAGTTTCATAATACATGTTTCAATATCCTACAATATATATTTAAAAATTACCAATTTATTTTGCTCTGCAGATATGTTTTCAATATTTGTTTTGAGAGTTTCACATCTGAAAAATCATTTCCCGTCAGTGTCATCAATAGGCATAAATAGCAATCACCTAAAAAGTTAAATATCTAAAATAAACTCTTTATGCAGGGAATAAAACAAATAATAAAAATCATACCTCATAAAACAAAAATGGTCGTTACGACATTAACTTCATCAATAGATACAAAATCCAAAATATCTTTTTCAAGATCAACAACAGATCATTGCTAGTGCATACGATTGACCCTATATTTCCAATTGCAAAAACAACCAACAGATATCTTACATAAATTCAAAACTTAAATACTTGAGAACAAGTTAAATATATCAAAAAAAAAAGTGAACTCAATGTCACAATATTCAATTTGTTAGTGGCATTAGTAGTGGTAGTAAAATTTACTCACACTTGTACAAGTACTTCAAATACAAACATACTCATACATAGATTGGCATTCAAAAATTATGAAACAGAACTATAAAAAAAACTACCTTTGAAGGTTAACCATATGAATTTGCAGTTGAAGAACCATCAATTTGCCCAAAAATTTGTTGATTAGCATCTGCTGCAAACTTTCGTATATTCTTGAATTGGGAACCATAATTTGTTCCCCCATCTCATCAACAAAATCTCCAACACTGCATGCCCACATAAGGATCATCAATCAAACGCTTAAGCAGTACAAAAAGTTGCATATTGTATTAGCAAACAAAAAGAATTTACTCCTCAATCTATTGCAAGTACTTGACTTCAAGTTGTAAAGGCTATGAATCCCCATTCTTCAGCACATTTACAAACAATTTATCCCTCAATGCAAGACAATTAACCATAACTTTGTTGGAACATCTTTGATGATTAGAATACGCAAATGCAGACTTGTTTGTGGAGTTATTCCAATTAAACATCCCCACTTCCTCTCCACAAAAATAGAACGCACAATTATTATAATTACACAAGAAAGTGCAAAAGGAAACTGCAGAAAACAAACACTAAAATATCAAATTAACTGAACGGGATCTACCACTCAAGTAATAAATTCAAGGTAAAACTTCAAAAATCCGAATGTAGAAACAATAAAACTTAGACGCACTAATACAGAGATACAATATAATGACGATTTAGACTATCAGCTTATGGGCATAAAAAGAAAAAGAAGATTCAATGCACTCATTAAATACAATTTCATTTGATAAATTACCGGTGGAGACGGACTTTAAAGCACAAAAGTTCATGATAAACATTACCCTCTACAGGTTGGGGAAAAATCCTTCTTTGTCCTGGATCTTGGTCTTGATTTTGTTGAGTGTGCTAGAGCTTCCCACCTGGCGAGGGTAATCGTCTTGCCGCTAAGGTCTTTCAAGAAGATCTGAATATGGAAGACAATCTGAGAGAGAACAGAGAGATCAAATCTGTATCAGATTTTTATGTGGGTTACGGTTATTGTTTTGAGTTTACATTTGGCAGTCTTTTTCCCTTTTTTTATTTCTATTTTTATGTCTAAAACTCATGTGATGCCACAAAAGTTAAACTGGTAACAAGCCATGATATTTCTTCAAAAGAATTGCACCAATATATGATACCCAAATCACAAACGAAAATTGACCAAGCACACCCCTTCTAGGTTAGAAGCTCCAAAACTATGACATAACTGACACAACTCAGAGTTGAAAATTTTTAAAAACGCAGCAGGACATGTAAATAACAACAATTAATCAGATATAAACTGCATATCTTAAACACCAATATCAAAACTCCACCATCATTAATCATCACGTTTCATACTATGAAATATATAACATACCTATGAACTTATAAATGTACATTTTACGCCAACAGTGGATCCCATAATTTTTGTATACTTGAAATACCTGCCTACGACTACTTGAGCTTAACAATGACAATAACCATGGAGATGAGCATACCAGAAACATGCAAAACCAAGCCTTTATGCCTAGAAATTCAACTGCTTTCTTTCCTGCAGCTTCCAGCATTTTTACAACTACTGTCTTAACATCTTAAAAAATTACCAAGAGAACAAGAACCGAAACAAAAAATTAATATCAAAGAAATACAGTTAAGATTTTAGAATTACCAAGAGATGTGTTATTCTTTTGACACACTATTAGCTATTCAAAAACATGGTAAACAAAAAGCACATAATAATCAATTACAGTTTTCAAGTGATTTATATATTTTTCAAGACACACATCCTCAAGCACAAGAGTTCTTGAATGTTTTAAATGTGTGAGAAGAATATGCAGTACAATGATAATCCAAAGGATACAAGAATTGGCACTTCTTCAAGTGATCATCTTCAATCTCCACATTGCATAAATTTACAACAAACACACTGATTGATCATAAAATTACCAACTTAATGACTTACTAATACTGACAATAATACACTGCCTCACAACGCATCTTATTATCAGAATTTGAAAAAAGTAGTTAAAGTTTAGAAGACTTCATGCCCTTAACTTGGTTAACCATTAGCTTAAATACTTAGTTAAATGACAAGCTAAGCAAAATTAATAGTTTATCAATTCAATTCAAGCAGATGAAGGCATCATCATGTAATACCATAATCAATCCAAGATATACCCAACTTAAATTGTGTATATTTAGGGGCTTTTAGTTTGAGATGACTAACCGACGGTTCAAAGGGAGCGGCGGCTGCGTGACGTAAAAAGCAGCGTTTGAGACTAGATGAGGCTGAGTGGTGAGGCGATGCAACAGGATGATGCAGAATTGGCGACGCAGAGTGATGGCGGCGGCGATTCAAATGGTAACTTAGCCGGAGACGACGGTTTTCGCTTTCTCTGAGGGAGGTGATTACGTGAATTTTTAATTTTGAAAGAAGGGTTTGATGCGAGGAATATACTGAACGGAAGAAGTACTATTAACTTTAAAGCATAAGTTGCTATGAAAATAGTTAAATTAATTGTTTAAGAGTTAGGGTCGGTATTAGCACGATTCTATTAGTATTAATAATTATGGTGTTATTTTAGAAGAATTAGACTACTTTTTTTTTAATCATACTTATACCGTTATTAGGATATAATATATCTTTAAAAAATTCATTTACGTTTGAAAAGAAAATTATAAAACATACAATAGAATACATATTTCTTTTATTTTTCCTTTTCTCTAATTTATTTATTCAATAAAATTTTGAATTATTATCATATTATATAATTTATTAAGATTTTTTATAATTTCTTTCATAAATTTATTAATTTATTCAATTTGAAAAATTAAAACATTTAGATAAAATTCATTTAGTGGTTGATAAAGAACAACATAACTACAATCTAGTGCTCAAATGATGCTGTGAAGTTTGAGAATTGATGGGGAAATTAAATGAGACTGTTGATTAGGCCCGTCCCAAGGTGGTGTTCCTCGATGCAGTATGAGAGCACGAATGTACTGTCAAATTGAGAATTTTTTTGAATATCTTGTGCTAAATAGAGGAGTTTGTGTTGAATTGCATAGTTAAGAGTTCGGTTTAGAAGCCCTTGCGCTGGTGATGCGTCATTCAATCCAACAATTGGGAGGGAATACAAACAAAAGTAACTTGACTTGATAATTTTACACTTCTTCAAAGAAGCGTTGATTTTTGTATCAATAAATACCAATAAAGGATCTACTGGTTTTACACGAAGCACATTAGGTGAATACTTTGGACTTCTTTAAGAGAAATATATCATTTATTCATTTGCCAAAAATAAAAAATATAAAAAATCTAGTGCCCAATATTTCGTGGGTGGATATTGTACATTTACGGTCCAGTTAGATTCAGCAAAAACAAAAAAACAGAAACACCACCGAAACTTGGAAAGATGTGATAAATTAACTGAATCGGACAAAGTCATATAGTAGTGTGATTTGTGAAGTTCTTACAGATATAGAAACAAAATTATCATGCAAAAAAGTAAAGGGATGACAAGACAATCTTACTCTCAAGCCAAGTGTCTTTCCCAACATCCACACATTCTTTTTAACTAGATACAAACTTTTAGGCATGATAATTGGAGGAGAATCCTCATACATTGTCTTCAAGACAGCCAGTGCATCATTGAATCTGCAATTATCATCAACAAATTTAAAACAACAATTAGCATCAAACATGTGTGAAGGTGATTTTCACGATGTTAAAATAAAACAACAACAGGATCATTGTTTTCCTCGTCTGTTACACTATCACAAGTGCATACCTCAATAGATAGATCGAGATCATTATCAGTGAATGACTTTCCATGGCCCCTCAATTCCATGGCTACTAATCCAAGTCACTATCATCATAAGACTGAGATGCGACTTCGTCCTGACTATTCCAGTATTCATCAAATAACTCATCTTCTTCGTCTTGATCTTCTTCATCATCATTGTTATTATTGTCAACACGTGAATGAACAAACTTTTCAGCAATCTCAACCTCTAATGGAGCTTCATCATTTCGTGCTACTGATACCAACTCTTGTGCACTATCTAAAACTTCAATACCAATACAATTTTCTTGTTGATATGCATCATTGCCACTAAGTTCACTTCCATCAACAAATTGAAGAAGCGATGGGTCAATTAGATGTCGATGTTGAGCATTTTGTACTACTTTCCAATTTCCACCCAATTTGGTATCACTAACATAAAATACTTGAGTTACTTGACTGGCTAAGGCATAAGGCTCGCTCTCATACCACAATCTACTCACATTTATACTAGTAAAATCACTATCTATATTTTCTGGTTTATGCTTATCTAAGTCAAACCATTTACATCTAAATAACACTGAGCGAAAACCGCCAGCATAACTCAACTCAATTACATCTTCTAAGACTCCATAAAATTTTATCATTTTCCCTTTATGTAGAGATTCTGTGCACACTCCACTATTTTGTGTTACTCGTCGGCTATCTCTTTTACTTGTTAGATACTTAACTCCTTCTACTATGCATCCACTACAATTACTAATACGATGATCAGGACCTGATGCAAGAGCAAGAAGTTCATTTGTAGCTTCCAAGGAATCTATACGTCGAAGCTCTTCAATCTAAATTTAATATAATCAATAAGTTAGTGTAACGCCCCTAATTTTTAATTCGAGAAATATTAAGTTTTCAAAATATCACATGCATTTTTAATTCTATCAACGTCACATGCATTTTAATTTTATTCAATACCTAAAATAATATGTGTGTTAACTGTATTTAAATTATAATAAATGTCTTCAAGTATGATTGCATTTCTTAATGTGCGTGAAATATTTAAACTTGACTAGTTAAAATATGTGATTTCCTAATCCCCAGTGTTCAACTTTTAATCCAACTATTGTTTAATAATTATAAAATTTAATAATGTTAGCACTTGCAATATTAAATAATCGATATAAAATAGTGCAGCATTAAATATTAATATAATATATATTCATGCATATATGTTTTCATTTATCTAATGAGATTAAATGTTTTCTGAAAACTACTAATATGTCATTAAATTCTATATCTGTCATTACACCTAAACACAATTATGAGTTAATTGTTGTTTTAGCCGACCGTCATCTTTCACCACTAGCATGAGCTTGCAAATAAAAATCTTGTTACAATCTCCCTACTTAACCATAGGTCCTCACCACCCCATTTAACCAATTAGAAGGGAATATAATGTTATGCATTGTGTAATCAATTACTTAACTATTAAGTTTCCCTTTTATCCGAATTCTTGTAATAACTCCACAAGCTTACTCAACGGCAAACGTGGCAGCTATGTAGGTAAGTTCATCCTCATTTGTAGCCAGCTGGCCTGTCATAGTAATAATTGGGCAGATATTCATCATGATCATCGTAATAAGCCGACCTTCATAACCGTATAAAAAGGATTAAGTTTTGATGTATTATTCATATTTCTTCAGCTGTCTTTGTTTACCCATAACCAAATGCTTTCAATTCAGTTTAGAAATGAAATTATCATAAAAATATTTTCACCAACTACTGTTCCATTTGCCGTAAGTACCTCTACTTATTTAATTAAAATATTATTTGATGGGTTTTATTTGAAAGCTATTATAGATTGTTATTTGATTCATTATTCATCAACAAATTTATATATGATTTAATTTCCAGATTCTTGTATGAGCTTGAGTAGATCATGTTAGGTTTGATAGGGGTCTTTGAAATTGAATTTGTAATTGAGATCCATGATTAAATTTAGAAAGTAATATGTGATCAGGAATTTCGGATTAAAAACTAAATCAAATGGATTCGGCAAATTATTCATTCTTTAGAACTATATATTCCATTTTTATTCATATGATTTCTCTAAATGCTTATTAGGAAAATAAATATACCGACGATGAATTTATTTAAATCCTGAAAACATGAATTATTTCTCAAAGTAATGTTATGATTTTCATTCAGTTCTTATAGCATATGTATTAATATAATTCAAACCACTATTATAGGATCTTGATTAAATCCAAATATTATGAGTTTTTATTTATGCTTAACCAACTTGTTTATGTGTTTAATTTTGGTGTGATTAGTATAAGAGCCGTACAAGTTGGTTGTGTTGTTTAGTTGTCAGTCGAGTCATAATTTGCAGTTATATGTATCATAGGTGTTCCTAAGGAGGAGCCCTGATCGCGTAGGATGTTGTCTCTTTTACAATTTGAAGGTTTTCAGGTGAGGGATTAAAAATATTTTCAACTGAGGCCAAAACATATATTACGTAAATATATATATTCTTAAGACCCAACTCTTATTTATTGAT
>JBBMKE010411319.1:0-11595 GCA_037834125.1 Lippia alba | reverse complement strand
CAATTTTTACGCATTTTTTAATATTTTTTGAATTTTTTGGAGAGAAAATTGAAATAACAAAACTTATTTGAGTTTTTTAATATTACATATTCTTATAAATATTTTATGTTACGTAGATTATTCTTGTAAAATATTTTTATTTTTATATAAAATATTTTTATTTGTATATAAAATATAGCCGTGTCGGAGCCGTGTCGTGTCTTAAAATTTTTAAAAAATCCGTATCGCCGTGTCCGTGTCGCCGTGTCCGTGTCCGTGCAACATAGGAGGTGAGGTAGGATCCTACAGGATGTATCACTTGGTAAACTGGAATCATACCGAATTAGGGTTAGAATTACAACTTTTTTTTACCTACCCTAACTTGAAATACAGCACATTATATGCAATTAATTGGTTCACAAATATTAGAAAATTTTTCATACATAACGTTGTAATTCAATAAAACAAAACATATTATTACAACTTAATTTACTCATCTTTATTGATGATAAAGAAAAGAGTATCATCATAAGCCACTACCAATAATTTTCCCACAAAAATTAATATCATTCCTTTGTTTTCTGATATAATTTATGTACTTTTCTATTATTATAGCAAATCCAAATTTTATTAATTATATTTCCTAGTTTTATACATTTAATAAGAAAGGGTTGAAGGTAGAAAGAATCTTGAGAACCTTTATTAATCGGGCAAATGATTAACTGACGTAAGGGTAATTTTGGTGGGCACCCTTTTCGGCCACCCATAAATTCCAGAATCCGACAACCACACCTTTATTGCTGACTGTGGCCCAATTTCCTTTTTCTTTTATTTATTATCTTTACATTTTTCCTTTTTATCTCTTCAATAATCACAACAATTGTATATCTATACCTAAATCGTAGAAGAAGAAGAGGTCTCCCCATTTTGATAGCAATTTTGGATCAATATATACAAGTTAGGACATTATTCATCATGCATAAATACAAACATAATAATATGGATACGAAACGATATGAATATGACGATACATATTTTGTTTTGAATTTTTTACATGAAAAATATCCGGCACTTGACACGATAGGATAAAGATAAAACACTGACTCCTTAAAGAATTGATTTTTTTTTATTTTTTTTACGTATTTCACTCTTTTGTTAGTTTTAATTATTAAAAAAAATTGTGATATAAAAATTAATATTTAAAATTCTGTATTTTCAAAATAGCTGTATAGCAGTTCTTCAAATTTTTTAGTGTTCGAGATACGCGCTTTAAGTGCGACTAGAACAATAATTTTCTATATTTATTAACGCAAAATGACTAATTTACCCTTTTATATTCCAATATACATCTCACAATCTCTCTATAATGATCAATATTTTTTTATATGCATCACGACCCCTGTATCAAATAAAAATTGCATAAAAACCCCAAGAACAGTAAAATATAATGTCACCAATAAATAGATAATACAACTACATGTGTTGCTCCATTTACAGAAAAATAAAACAAAAAATAGGCGTTGAAAAATGAAAACTTGAAATTTACATTTAATTTGTGAGGATAAAATAAAGATGTTATATTTAAAATAACATAATCTATATGGGCAGTTTGCGAATATGTCCAAACCACATAATTTTTTATGTTAATTCTTATAACATAAAACTTTTTTTTTCCTTACTTATTTTACCTAACACAGAGTTATAGCGTTAATTCGGCGGAACCTAATCCGAACTAGAATTCCTCTAAAACAGCTAACATCAATCACAAAACGACAAGTACTCTTCCTCCTCCATCCTCTCACGCCATTTAAAGTCGCATATATTAGTTGTGCTTGTGCACGTATTTCTGTTATGGCATCATCATGAAGCCCCAAAAGTCTTTGATGAATGTAGAAAACAAGCATGAACATAGCTAAACGCACGTGTGATTGGTAACCAATACATCATACCAAAAGCAAAGAAGAAGAAGAAAGAAGAAAGAAAGAAAGAAAGAAAGAAAGAAAGAAAGAAACGGAGTTAGATCTGGAAGCGTTACGTTACACACCTAACAAGCTGTTCCGTTATGGCCCTAAATTAAATAGGCGTGCATGCACATGCACGCTTTTGGTATGCCGATTCGTAATTAAATCCCACTAGGATCTTCTTCTATACCATTACTACGTATACAATCCTTTCGCGGAAATATCTTCACGTGGATGTTGGAATGTATGGGGTATTAATTCTTGGGGTGGGGATCGGGGACGGAGTCAGAATTTTAGATGAAAGAGGTTTGAATCTGTGTGTGGTGGTTATTTGATGGAGTGGATTGCTAGTTTTATGGTGTTTGTTGCATAAAATTTTAGGGTTATGAAAATAACTCGAGGTAAGATGATGAACCACGTGATTTATAGAGTCGGGTTGGATCAGGTGATTTGTTGAGGATTTTCATACTACAAAATGTTTATTATTATTTATTAGTGTATTTTAGGCCAAAAAAAAAAAAGAAGAAGAAGAATTGTAACCCTTCTATCACTTATTCGTATATAATATTACCTATAACTTTCTAAGTTCACCAATTCAAAAACAATTTTCGGTAAGAATTATTAAACTAATTTAAAAAATTACCGGACCTACACTTTCCCTTCTAGAAGTAATTAATCACATGTAATAACTTATAATACACAATATGTCACAACAAAAATAATATTTTTAAAGTATCCAAATATCATAAATCATATATAACACGGTTGATTCTGAAATTTTTTCCCTCCTTGTGGATTCTAATGATAAACAATCCTAAAACCTAAATCCCGATATAATCTTTCTTCGAGCTTTATTTTCGATGACCATGACCTTAAAATGTATTCTTGCGAACCTATATATATGCATCGATTTGTTCATTTTTTGGGGGATTTTTTGTTATATAGTTCTATTATTTTAAAAAAATATTATTATATCATAAATTATAACATCGTTACGTTGATTTAGATATTTTTTCCCTTCTTTTGGATTCTATTGCTTCTCTTTTCTTTGACCACCTACAATAATTAAATTAAGCAGCACACAAACAATATTTGGAGGTTGAAAATGACTTATAAATATGGAAGGGGTTCTTCACTCCGGCGAAGGGAAAAAACAAACTGGCCGAACCGGGGTAGAAAGATAAACCCAGAATTCTAACTAATAACAAGCCGCCATCGAGATAAATACAGTTGACGGACCCTTTTTAATTTTAGCTGTTCATTTCTGCGGAATGCGGATTAAAAGTAGACTTTAGTTTTGCTTTCTTGTTTTTTTCCTCTTTTTTATTTTATATTTTTCCATTGAAATGTATATCAAAGAAAAAGGGGCCATTAATTTACCTCTAACTTTTTTAGTGGGGACAGAACTTTATCCAATTAAAACTAGTCCTAAAGTATATGTTAAGGAGAACTACATATACTAATACTCTTGAAAGATTGTTTTTCTTTAATTAAAACAAATAAAAACAATAATTGTAATGAGGTCTAAAAAAAAAAAAAAGAAATGGTATACTACTCCCTAAACAATAAAGTATTTAGACAAAAAGAAATATTTTTATCCTTTTTATCAAAAATTTCAGTTTGTATATCTGTAAAAACTAACAGACTATTGAGACGAATCCCGTTGGACAAAAATCTCTTCAAAGCTCTAATTTTTTCAATAATATCTTACGTAAATAATCGTCTTCTCCATATTTTTATTAAATAAATTTGAATGTTTGAAGAGAGCTATCTTTTTTATTGTTGCTGGATCATCTTCATCCACTTTTTGGGACTGGTTAATAACACAATTTTTCCCATAAACCGGATCTAACTCTTGAAAGATAATTACGAAATAATCTAATTAACTATTATTATTATTATTATTAACATTGAGAATAAGAAAATTCACATCAAGATATTCTTTCTTTTTTTAAAAAAAATAGCTCATAAGAAAAGAATACCAATAAGAATGTCTTAAAGTTGAAATAAAAAATGCTAGCTTTTCATAATAATTCCTAATGAAGAAGATAACAAGTAATCAATGTTAAAACCATATATAACTATATAAGTGATCATTTTATGAAAAATTTTGGTTAATTAATTCAATACATTATAAAACGTTATTAAATGCAATCAATAATTAAAAAAACAGTATAATTATAATTTGCAAAGGACAATAATTATTAATCCTTCATTTGCATAAGTACTCATGTTTACTGGTAATACATCCTATATATGGATTATGGATATATAATTGATCTGAGATGTTAATTTTGTGATTTCACAAACTTTATAGGCAGCACAACTAAAACGCTTAATACCAGCTCTATACCAAACGAGCTAAAGATTAGTACACTGTATCCATGTGATCTCATATCTCAACCAACCAAATTTAGGAGTTAAGGACTTTGCTTTTCTGTTACATTACGTTAAATATACTGAATTAGTCAACCAATTAGTTTCAATGTGATAACTGCTTTTCCGAAGGGGTAAGAATTTAATTTTACTAATTGTATTTGACTATTTGTGGTTAAAGTTAATTAATCTTTTCAGTTAACTTTATTTTATTAACATATAGGAGTGTAATCATGCATTATAACATGTCATGTAGGGTTAATTATATTATATATATAGGGTTAGTTATATTTAGCCTCCAAAATTAGGCTGGATCATTATTAGTGGTATGTTACATTTAGGTGTTACTATAGTGCACACTATAACTAAAGAATTTTTATTATACTTAGTCCTGAAATTGCCACTTCTTAGGCATATCTATTATATTTTCTATAGGAACTATCTTATTTTATATATTATTATTAGCTAGGGAGATAAGATGCAAGTGTCATTACTTTATAATGGATACCATTTATAATTATTTCAATAAATTTGGGGACAAGGCATAATTAAATATATTATATATTAGTTTTAATCGTTGTATATTCAAGAACTTGGTGTGGATGCAGTGGACATCCAGACGACCACCAATCATCCAAAAATTTGTATCTAGTCAAACATTTGGATCGATCGGTGTAAAAATTATAATAAAGAATAAATTTGAGCTCAAAGGTCAAAACGAGAGGATTAATTAGATCATGGTCCGTTTTAACTCTTTGATACTTAAAAGCAGTTAAGGGCTATGAGTCGTGCCCCATTTCGGTATCCTAAGGAAGCGACCCACACATCAAGTTATGGGTCGAGGATAGAGCCCTAGGCAGAGGCCAATATTCAAGGCCAGACGGACCATTGCCATGTGAAAACAACTGTTAGTTCGACATACTTCCCCATCAGAATACATGAAAATAGTGGTACAATGACAATATTATTCTATGTGTTGGACATATAGAAATAGATATAATAGAAATTTGATACAATATCCAACACAAATGTCTAACCTTTTTTTTTAACACACGCACACCCAACCGAAGATTCGAACGCCCATAAGAATGAATCCACCAACACAAATGTCTAAGTTAAAACACAAATTAAATTCACATGTCATTGGATGCTTATAGCAAGCATCACCTAAAATTAAACACCAAGAAAATACAAACACGAAAATAATTAGCAATCCGAATTACATCATGCCAATAATAAACCCTAGAGTTAAATTATAACCTTGTGAACAATCCCAATTTACATCATGTCAATAATAAAACCCCTACAGTCAAATAATACCCTTTAAAAAAATGTACTTATCCATGTTTAGGCCGCAGGGTAGATCCGTCTAACGGGAGTCTAAAACAATTCCGTCAACGTTAACGGAGTGGGCCACGCTTAAATGAGCACCCAAAATCGGGACCATATAAACGGAACAACGTAACAAGCATCTCCATCATCATCACCATCACTCACTGTCAAGCTCTCTCTCACACACAAACGCAGAATTCTCTCTCTCTAACAGAAAAGGCGCTGCAGAAAAGCTGATAATTCTCGGACTTCTTCACGGTACTCGTACGTGCTTGATGGAATAAAAGGAATCATTTCAGAAAAATTCTTACGCGATCGTCTTCTGCGCAGCTAGATATTTCTGGTAGCGTTTATGGTGCGGAATTTCGGTGTAATTTGGTAGGGAATTGTGTGGATTTTGATAATGGGGAGGTATGCGAGGAAGTGCAAGGGATCAGCTGCAGCGGCGGTCGTGGAAAAGGCGGAGAACACGGCGGCGGCGGCGGGGAGAAAGAGGAAAATTGTGTTAACGTCTTCGGTGCAGCGGCGGAAAAGGCGTCGGTTAGAGGCGGTGGCTCCGGCGAGTTCGGGGAATTCGACGTGCGAGAGTGTTGGTTCCGGTGATTGTGTTTCGGCGTGTAGCAGTAGCAGATCGGTGGAGTTGGTTGAGGAAACATCGAAATCCGTAGATCTGGAGGTATGCGCGCAGAAATTAATTCATTTCCGTCCTAATTAAAATGTCATGCTAATAAATAGCTTTCCATGGAAATCACAGACAGCGGAATGAATATCGTGTCTAGAGCTTTCTTTAATTATGCTGCGAAATTTGATGAGACTTTTGAAATTTTGAAATCGTTTATTTTTTTTGCTTCTTCCTTCTCGGATACAGCAGCAGGAGAATGAGGATGCTGTGGGGTTTTGCGCAACATCGGGTGGTGATTCGGTGGATTTCAGAGAAAGGTAAAATAATATAATAATTTATTTTTTTCCCCAAAGTTAATGTGATGATCTTCCATGACACGTCTCTCAAATTCAAATTTTAAATCTCCACTCTCCAGCAATTCGATCAGTTCTCTTCTCAACTCTAATTTTCTTTCTCCTCTCTCTCTCTATATCTCTTTTCTCTCGCCATGAATGCTGGTACTTATCCTGCACTGCGTAGAGTATCTAAAACGTCACATATTTTCAGGAGAGAGAGAACGCCATCGAGCGAGTCAGGCGAACTGGAGTCGACGGCGAGGCCTCATGAGGTGAGTTTGAGGCAGCGCCGTCCACCTTCCACGGCGGCGAAACGGCCAACCGATGCTGAAATCGAAGACTTCTTCGCCGCCGCTGAAAAGAATCTGCAGAAACAATTCATGGACAAGTACGTAGCTGTTCTTTCTCACTCTCTATCTCTCTATAATTCTACGAGCGAGCAGCAACAAGTTGTTAATCAACAATTTGTAATGCAGATATAACTACGACATAGTGAAGGACGAGCCATTGGAGGGACGCTACGAGTGGTCCCAGCTCGATTAAATCCATGACGACGAAGAAAAATGGGTCCATGATCTCTCTCACCTTCTGGAAGCTGATCACTCAATTGAATAATCGAACTGGGTATCAGCACTGGTAGTAGTCTCAATTCCACTAATTTAAAGCTTAAATCTTGGGAATTGATCTTTCTAGCTAGGTTTATAAATTTCTGCTTTAGATGAGATGTATAGCTAGTTCAATTTCCTCTCTATCATCAATTTCCATTAATCTGCCAGTAGTAGAGAACCAGAAGAAGCTAAGCTGTTTCTCATGATTATGATAAAATTATTGTTGAATTCTGTAAAAATCAGCTTCATATATAATTCCTTCAGTGGTTTGGTACATCAGATCAGACTATGAAAGAGGAAGAATTAAACCAGTCTTTTTAGATCTTTCCCCTTTCTCTCTTTCCTTTGAGTGTGGCAAATTATTAGGTTTCCTGAAGAAAAAAAGGTTTCTTTCTGCAATGGTACGAAAAGATCAATTAATCCCTTTTGGTAAAGATTGGGGAACCAAAAGCTGGTCAGATAAAGCTCTTTCCCATAAGGAATTTTTCATTGCATTTAATTTAATGCTTGTGTTTTGTTGGGTTCCCTTCTTTTCTTCCTACCTGCATCATCTCATTTTACGCTGCAATTCTCTGTTGCTTGCACTATACCAATCATAATTCTCTCCAGTAACTACAGCCTCAACTGTCCACAAAATTTCCCATTTTCCCCCATCCCCACGGTTTCACTTTCTTCACCTAATTACCCGCTTTCCTTTTCTCTAGCTTTGCCTGTTGGTTATTATTACTTGTAATTAACAAGTTACCAGAAAATAAAATGCCTCAAATGTCACTGATCCGAGGTGGCTAAAGATCTTCGGTTTGATATTTGTGTTTTATCTCCTACTTCACTCACATACGTATGTGTAACAGAAATACAAAATAGGAGATCCTCTCAAACCATTATTCTCTCTTGAACTTTTGAATAATTCAAAAAAAAAATTATTTTATAATCCATTTTCATAGATCAATTGTGCAGACGGACTATATATCCTTTCCCTATCAATAATAGTTGGGAAATAGTGATTTTTCAAGAATTCAAAATTAAATTTTTTAATTAAACTAACATAGCTCTCAACCGCTCAAATACAACATTTTGTTGGTATAATTCACTAATTGTGTATGAATAAAACTTATACAAATGAGTAATTCTCTTCAATTTCCATAAGAAATTCCTGAAAAACCAGTAATGAGAAGGATCAGAGCTTGCCGTGTAAGCTACGGACACGTGCTCCAGATTGAGAAAGCTGATCTGGACCCATGTGCCCTCGTAATGGTATAGTCTTAATTAATTAATTCCATTTTTCCTTTAATTTTTTCCCCTCCCCTTGGGCCCCACCTGCGTGCAATGTGAAGTAGAGTGCAACGAATTTGATCTGCTGAAATAATTACTAGTCACTCAGTCTCAGCATTGTTGTGTGTTTTATTTACCACATGGTGCGTAACAATCATGTGTGATTTTGATGTGTGTGTGTGGATTAACTGAGGGAGAAGGGAATTCAGAATAGAGAATTTGGCTCACTGTTTTAGTTTTTACACCGAGGCAACAGGAACAGGATCATGTGGCATCCAGAAATTTTGTGGTCCTTTTGCTCTGCCCTCTTAAGTAAATTGGTACACCAACTTATAAGAGAACAAGCAACACCCTTTGGTAGGCCAATCTTTCTTACTCTTCTATGACTATCCTGACTTACTATTTCTTGATTCCCCTTTTTTGTACGTTTTAACTCACGCTTATAACCCTTTCAACTTCTTTTTCTTTTTTTCCCATCCAAGAAATGAGAATCTATATAAATTTAACGATCAAGGACGGAGTCAGGATTTTTTATTTATTTATTTTTTGTTGGGTTTGTCTTGGATCGAAAAAGGGTTTCTTGGCAGTAAAACTACTGATTTAGTACATTTATACACAATAATAGTATTATAAAGGTAATTTTAGTTCAAATCTGATTTGACCAAATAATTATAATGAAGGAACAAGTATTTTATATTTATCGTATAATTGGTAAAAAAAATTAAAAAATAATGGACATGGCACACTTATTATAATAATTAATTAAGTTCGGTTGAACCAAAATTTTCTAATGATTGTGATGAAGCATCAATGGAAAAAAAAATTTGTATGACAATTGGAGACCCACAAAATTATCTTTAAAAAAAAAAGCGAAATAAATTAATAGTAATTTTCGCATGCAGTTTATAAGCCAATGATGTAGTGAAGAAGTGGGAGAAGGGATTAGTTTTCTGAAAAAGTGAATGTAAAAATTGAAAAGAAGATAAATATTGGGATTTGGGTAGGGAAGGTTGGTCTTGGGGAGTATGAGAGTTAGTGATAATGATTAGGACATGCAATGTATAGTTTGATTAATTAATTAATAGTGATATTGGAGGGCACGTGGTGGCAGATTCTAGGCATCTTCCCCTTTGATTCGGGTGCTAATGCGCCAGGATTAGGAAGCAACAATTATATATAGGCTCTCTTAATTTAATTACTATTGTCAATGAGTTAATTAATTTTGTACTCCCATTTGCTACATTTGGAGTCCTAAACACACATTAAACCAAGTTGCATAAACTGTTTTGCAGTCCCAAGTTAATTAATTGGAAGAATTAAAGTTTGGGGTACACCCAAAAGAGAAGTTGGTGATAGTTTAATTAATTAGTTATGTTGAGATGAAAATATTATATATTCTATATTATAATAAGCTTTGAAAATGCAAATTAAACTATCTTTTGGGGTTTAGATTCATAGTAATTAACGTGGCCTCAGTTTAAAATATTAGCAATAAAAAATTAATTGATTCTCTAAATGGTATTTGAATTTTGATCAAGTATACTCCCAAGTAAAAAAAAGTATTTAGTTAATTTTCTATTTAAAATTTTTAATTTTTTTTAACTCTCTAATTATTCTAAAATGATTTGATTTTCCTAAAATTTAACCATGTTGCTAAATAACATGACAATTTCTCAAAACTCAGATGTAGTTCCACGATCATATTATTTTATATTTCATATTTATAAAATATTGTTCATTTAACAACTAATTATTATCGTAACACAATTATTAATTTGTCAAAATTCAAACATAATCTACAAATTTAACGTAAATACTTTATATTAAAAAAATCTTCATTGCTACGTGATATAGTAATTCGTCAAAATTCAAAGATAATTTTTTAAATTTAAATTTAAATTCTTTATATTAAAAGTAAAACTTTTCATTCATCTACTGCTTATTAAATAACCCGAAAATTAATGTAACCACTAAAAGTAAATTGAAAATTAAATTGAATTTAAGTAGTCATTAAAAAAAATTATTTTTAATGTTTTTTAAGTTGGTGATAAAATGGGCAATCCACTGTCCACTCACAAAATTAGTTAAATTCTAAGGAAATCGGATGATTAGTAAATTTTGAAAATTTTTGTTTTTCTCCCCCTAAATTTTAAAAAAATTTATTTATCACCCATATTTTTTAGAAAAATTTTATTTTCGCTCCCCCTAAATTTTAAAAAATTTCGTTTACTAATTATATATTTTAGAAAATTTTATAATTTTTCCCTTCTTATTTTAGATTTTCGGCCCCCTAAATATAGATTTCATCCCTTTTATTTTAAATATAGGGTTGCAAGTCTAAAATACGAGCGAGAGCAAGAGCGAACTCTGTCTCCTCGCTTCCTATGATTTCGATAGATGTAATTAACAAATACTGACAACTTTCCACCGACTACCAAGCGCTGGATCTCCTTCTCTAAGCTAATGCACTCGTCTGTATCATGTTCGTTATGTTGGTGAAACGCACAATACTTGTTAAAGCGAGAGTTCTTCTCACTTTGGGGCATTGGGCGAGGCTTCTGGAATATCTTCGAACCAACAATGTTCAAAATCTCGAAGTTGCATTTGGTGAGCTCAACTCACGACCCCTAGGAAAGGGTCCCACTCGTCTCTCTCTATGCTCCTCCCGATCGAAGCTCCTCGATAATCTGTCTTGGATGCGTGCTCATTTCATGCGCGCCATGCCCTCTTGTTCCATATATTCATTTGTTATCTTTCGGAGCTGAATCATATCTTTGGGCCTTCTACGAGCGATAGCATCTCCGCATTCCATACTGATCTTGGAGCTATTCAGCTCTTGGTAAACTGTCTCCCTTAGGAAATCGCTGGAAAGGGTCTCCAATTTTGTTAATTCGGCAGCAAAATGAGTGAAATACTGTCGTACAGTTTCGTGGGGACCTTGTTCGACGTTCCAAAGTTATGTGGTGGGCAGCTTAGTCACCTTCAGAGGGCTAAAATTGTTGGGAATAGTGCCCTGAAAATTCAATTTGTTGGATTAATTAAACTGAATTTATAACAAGTTATGAGTATTTCACATATTGATAATTAATGACGTGTGGTGGTATTCTTAT
>JBBMKE010411299.1:0-11596 GCA_037834125.1 Lippia alba | reverse complement strand
AATATCTTCACTCTCAATAGTTACATACAAATTTATAGAACATAGAAACGCAGGATGTCCATGGCGTGTACATGTCGGATGAACTAATTCCTCATTGAATTTGATTCTCTTGAGTGTTACTTAACCTAAAATCTTGTTTTTATAGAGATAAAGTCCTATTAGAGTTTTATCATTTCGTTATTATTTCTAAGTTTCTTTATCTTGTTATTATTTGTAAGTTTCTTTATCTTGCCCATTACGTTATCTTCTGTTTCATTTTTCTGTTAGTATTTCTAAATTTCCTTATCTTGTCCATCACGTCATTTTTTATTTCTTAAAATACTAGGACTGTTGATGAGCTCGCTTATACGTGAGTGCTCGAACCTATAAGCAAGCTCCCGAGCCCACACAAGCTCCTAACCTATCTTCCACGTGCCCCTTAGGCAATTAGTCATGTTTCAGGAACGGGTAGGACCCCATCACTATTTGTAGCGCCCCAAAGGGGGCCACAACCCCCCACTGTTGTACCTCAAATGATAGGAGACCTAGCATCATATCGAGTGATAGGAGACATAGCACCCAAAAGACACGCTGGCGAACGGAAGATTGGACAATACAATAACAAGATATTGAAAGAAACATGGTGATATAAATTTGGGAAAATTTAAAAGTTTCAAAACAAGTAACAGATGACACAAGAGTTCAAACCGATACAACCCCAAAAGATTTACATGATAATGATTAATGAGGATAGTTTTTGTCCAAAATTAAAGATATAAGTTTATTTTTAATTATTATATATTTTCTCTAGCTAGCTATAAGTACTCGTGTGTTTTGTTCTTCTTTTTTATTTTTGTAACATTTTATGACTTGCATTAATAAAACTAGTGAACTCTCTCTATTCTTATCGAGTATTAAGTAACTTAGGAATTATGGCTTTAAACATAAGGAAGTACGAAAGTTTAGATATATAATGACTAATCCAATCAATATTCAAATATGGCTAAATTAAAATATGAACAAGAGATTAATTTTTCACATAATATAAAATCATTTATATGAAAATGAGTTTAGAGCAAATATTATTTTTTATAAGAACATGTAATTTTACTTATGATCTATATTGATCGTATAATATAATTCCGTGCATCGCACGAGGTGTATGCTCATTGTATTAGAATTGTTATTTGATTTGTCACTTTTTTATAATTTTCATTAACCACACAGTAACGATAAAACACTCGTCCTCTTATTGCACCGATTTTGAGCGAGTTAAGCTCGGACTAAATTATCCATTAGATTGTGCCGTAACCCCAGGTTTTTTCTACATCATAACCCCAGTTAAAACGTCAAAATGTCATTTTTTCTACACATTGGGGTATGTATGTTGCAACACACACAATTAAAATGTCAATAGCTTTTGGGAATGTCTCACACACTCAACAATTCAAATTTTGTTCATTCTATGTTGGAGTTCATACATATAGTGTCGGCCTGAAATAAATTTTTACCTGTAGTTCGTATAAATTTTCTATGAGATTTTGACATTTTGGAGGTCTTAATTGTCGAGACTATTGATAGACTTGTGGAGGACAAATTTCATGCATGGGACCTCCAGACAAGAGAGCGCATGCATACATGAGGACTGAGGTCCATATTAGAAGATTGCACGAAGACGTCTTTCTTTGAACTTGTTATTAGGTTTTTCTTTTCATTAATTATGTTTAGATATTTGGTATTATGGATCAACCTTTTTCATGATTTGAACTCCTTACTTTATTACTTCTTAATAGGTGAAACTTATGGTGTGATAAGATCACAATCGAGACTTTATAGCAGTCCCAAACTCGTAGTTCCGGCAAGACCCGCCGGTGGGAGAAGATCAAGATTGAAGAGAGAAAAGAGAACTTTAGGGTTGAAAGGAATTTGATTAATTCTCAATAATCGTAAAACGAGAGTTCCCAACAATATTAAAGTGCAATACCCATAAACCAGGGTCACCTAAGCAAAAAGCATAAATGAAGTCATACGGTAATTAACTGAAATAAATAATGTAATAATCCAATATCAGTTCCCACGCACCACGAAGTCCTTCTGCCAAGCCGGCTTCGCGCGATTTCTCCCACTCCAGCTCACCACGCTTCTGTGAACCTCCCCATCTTCACTCACCACTGATACGCCATCTTCAACCCCAACTGGTACTCCATTATCAACAGCAGCAACAACTCTATCATCAGCAACAACCCCAACTGGTACTCCATTATCTACAACAGCAACAACTCTATCATTAGCAATAGCAGCTTCAGCACCGCGATCACCAAAGTTCATATCACTCCCTTCCCTATAAACACAAACCTTGTCCTCAAGGTTAAAATTGGGAAACTCGCATCGAATACGCCCCGCCGGTTCCCACGTCGCGTCATCCAAGGACCTATTTGACCATTCCACTAATCACTGCTCAACCAACGCACCATTTCGCAACACCTTCCTAACCTCATGGACTTTAACAGGTACCGTCGGTACCTTTCCACTTAGCAAACCATCCGGCAACTCAGCGGTAACTAAGTAAGACCCGTCTCCCTTAAACCTTAGCAGTGAAGACACGTAAAACACTGGATGAACCCTCGACGATGCCGGTAAATGCAGCCGGTAAACTACCGAACCCAACCTTTCCAACACCTCATACTGCCCAAAGTAACGCCGTGACAACTTCTAAGAGCTACGCCTCGCAACGGACACTTGCCTATACGACTGTAACTTCAATAAAACCCATTATCCCACAGCGAATTCCACCTCAATCCTCTTAGAGTCCGCCAAAATTTTCATTCGCACCCTAGCCGCCATTAAGTTCTTCTTCAGCTGCCTCAATAGTTCATCTCGATCATCTAACAAATCCAGAGGTGCACATCCATACACAGCCTGGAAAGGTGTCATACCGATGCTCGAGTTAAAACTCGTACTTAGAGAATACTCGGCCCAAGGCAGCATCACCGTCAATCTCATCAATTTCTCATGACAAAAAGAGCGAAGATACTGTTCCAGAACCAGATTCATCACTTCGGTTTGACCATCCGTTTGAGGATGGAATGCCGAGCTAAGTTTGAGCGTCGTACCACTAAGATTATGCAACACCTTCTAGAACTTACTTGTAAAAATCGGGTCACGATCGGAAACAATGGAAGAAGGAATTCCATGCAACCTGGCCACCATCTCCGTAAATAGATGGGCGGTGCGATGAGCATCAAAATCTGTCGGCAATGGCCCAAAGTGAGCATATTTGGTTAAACAATCCACCACCACCATTATAACCGAAAACCCACAAGATATCGACAACCCTCTTAATGAAATCCATGCTCAAATCCTTCCACACTCGCCCCGGAACCTGCAATGGCTGTAATAGACCAGCCGACGACAATGTCAAAAACTTTGTAGTTTGACACGTTACACACTTCGATATATATTGCCGAACATCCACCCTCATGTTGGTCCAATAGAACACATCGCGTGATCACCTGCCGCGGATTCATGGTATTCTCGTAGTAATTTTTCCCAAATATTCGAGTACTTACCTATGTAAAAACGGTGACCATACAGTAACATTCTGTCACGCACATGCAAGGGTACCACCAATGTACCATTCGCATTCTTAGCATGCAACTGCCGCAGTGCCTCATTTGTCTTATTCTCAGCCCGAATTTCGTCCACCACATCAAATAGAGCATGAGATATCAAGGGAAAACATTGCCCCACAGTATGCTCACCATCCTATCTTGACAGCACATCAGTTGTCACGTTTGAAGCTCCGGGTTTGTATTCAATTCGAAATCGGAACCCCAACAACTTCCTCACATAGAACTGTTGATCCGGCATTTGAATCACTTGTTGCAACAACTCTCTTAAGCTTCTTTGGTTAGTCCGAATCACGAACTCATGACCCAACAAATACTGTCGCCACTTCTGTACTGCCTCCACAATCGCATATAACTCCTTGTGGTAGGTAAAAGCCGCTAATCTTCTCGGCCCTATTTTCTTGCTGAAATAAGCAACTGGTTGCTTCAACTGCAATAATACAGCGCCAATACCGGTCCCCGAGGCATCCGTCTCACCATAAATAAGGTATCGAAGTCCGGTAAATGGAGTATAGGCGCCGAGCACATCGCCCTGTTCAAGTTTCGAAAGCTTGCGAGGCTGCTTCCCTCCATACAAATCCATCATTTTTCAGCAAATCAGTTAAAGGCACAGCTAGGTGTGAATATTTACAAATGAAACGGCGATAATAACCAGTCAACCCCAGAAATCCTCGTAATTGTTTAACAATTTTGGGGGTAGGGCCAATTAGCCATAGCTACAATTTTCTCCTCATCTACCTTGAGACTACCAGTAGTAATTATATGCCCCAAATAATCTATTGATTTCTTAGCAAATGAGCACTTGGACAATTTCACAAAGAAGTCATTAGCCTTGAACAACGATAAAACCACTTCCAATTGTAACACATGATCATGTAAAGAGGGACAATAAAACATAATATATATTTTCAAAATCACTACCCCGATTCATAACTCCCACAACATAATAGAAATAAAGGCTCGGCGAGTATGAGCTTTCAACCTACTTCTCAGAGCAAAAACATAAATGAAATCATAAACATATCCCACAACACTAGATGATAAAAGGACCTGCCGATCCTAACCATCCATATATATACAAGCCCCTGAGAGGTAGCTAACCTACTATGGGTCCTCCCTGGATAACCAGAGACATCAAAATATCATGCCTTCCTTAGCTCCTGAGGTCGCGCGTGATATTTTGGATGGAGACTATGCACAGGCTTAACCTCGACGGCCCAATACCGTACCGAGGGCTTCTTACCCACAGCTCATAGAGCTCACATATACAGAACTAGAAACAGAACCAATCTTTCATGGCTTATCTGGCAAAAGAGCAGAAACAGAATGAAATTTACAGAAAGGCTCACATATACCGTTATATTAACTTTTCTGATCAAACTTATTTCACAAGACCATAAACGTACTAAATCCAACACATATTTACTTACATGTATAATAATAGATCCACATGCGGGGCAAGAAAACATCACATAAAGGTCTTAGGTCGCTTATCTATACAAAGGTCCTAGCTTCACCTTGTAGAAGATAACAAAAAGTGAATTGAGTGTGAAACTTAGGCCTCGGGCTCGTCGACCGGATCCTCCTCTGAAAAGAAACTCAAGGAACCCAAGACTTAGACTCTATATGGACCAAAACGACGCACAACAATGAAAAGATATGCATGAGATGCAATGCATGCGCATAATGTGCATAAAAGTACCAATTAAAGCACATTGATCCAAATTATGAACGAACGGATTCAAAATCATACCAAAATTCAACATAAACAAGGTAATACATAATATAACATGTTAATTAAGCTTGGGAGTCATAAAGGGGGTGGGAAAAGTCAAAACAAGCAGAAAAAATGAGAAAATGAAGCAGGTACCCTGCCCATGATCATTGCCAAGTATCTACAGCCGTGGATTTTTTCTTTGTAATTTCCCACGGCCATGGGAAATCGCCCAAAATGAAGCAGTAACTCTGGGCAGGATCCATGCCTGTGGGTTTTTCCTTTGTAAATTGCTACGGTCGTGGGAACCTGTATGCGCAGAAAAGAAGTTCAAAACAGGGCAGGGTCGCTGGAAACACCAAAAATCCCAACTCCACAACAGAAAACTCCACAAAAACAACAAGAATCATGCAAGAAGCATAAATACAAGCCAAGGCAACAATTAAACCAAGTATGGAGGCCAAAATCATCAAACCCCATAAATGCTTAAACTCCAAAAATGGCTTCAAGCCATAAATGCATCTAACAACCTCAAACTGGAATTAAATGTAACAAAGGCATCATATAGCACTCATATATAAAGTACAAATGCAACGACAATCATCCAATGTCACAAAATCAACATAAATGCATAAACCTTCTAGTATTCCATCATATGCCTAAATCCATAACAATTGCAAATTACAAGATGAAGTGTTAGGTTGAAAGATAGAGGGAATCGTGGGGAGTTTAGAACTTACTTCGGATCGAAATTTGGTAAAGAATTGAAGGAGATATGGTCTTGGGAGTCTTGATCACACTTGGGAACTTGGAGGGCTTCTTGCTCTTGTTCTAATTTGAAAGGTGAAGAATGAGAAAAGAAAAGAGAGGGTTCACCCTTTAAGTGGTGAACCGGTTTGGTTCATGGGTATGGGTTCGGTTCTTGGTTTTCTTGGTTTAATTTATTTCGGTTCAAGGTGGTTCCGGGTTCGATTCTCAGACAATGGAATTAAATGTAATGCACTAAAATGCAATTAAATGCAAAAAAAGTCACATAAACCACATAATTTCAAATAAAATGCAAACTTAATTAAATCACATATTTTTCCTGTCGGTTCTGAAATACGTGGTGTTACAACCTCCCCCCTTCGGAGAACCTGGTCCCCAGGTTCACTATTCAACCTGAGAACAAGTCAGGATACAACTCTCTCATCTTCTCCTCGGTCTACTAAGTAGATTCTTCAGTCTTCTGATCTCTCCACAAAACTCGGACCAAGAGATCTTCCGGTCTTAAATCTTAACCAAATGTCTTAGAATCGTCAAATCTAGCTCAAGCTGTATCTCTTCCACTGGGAGTATGGTTGCTTCATCGGGAAAGAACTTCCTGAGCTGCGAAACATAGAATACGTTGTGAATCCCGATCAAATTCGGCAGTAAATCCAATTTGTATACCACTTTTCCAATTCTCTCAAGAATCTCGAACGGTCCTAAATATCGCGGATTCAACTTTCCACCTTGACCAATTCAAGAAAGTCCCTTCCTCGGAGATGCTTTCAAGAAAACTTGATCTCCTACTTCAAATTCGAGTGGTCTCCTTCGCCTATTGGCGTACTTTTCCTGTCTATCATGAGCTGCCTTCATTCTCTACTGAATAAGCTTCACCTTTACGGTAATCTTATCAATCTTCTCCCGAGGTGTCGCTCGCTCGAGCTTACCCTCTTCAGTCCACCGTATATCCTCGATGTCCCAAAATAGAGGTGACCTACACTTCCTCTCGTAAAGTGCCTCATAGGGAGCCATCTTTATCAAAGCTTGATAACTATTGTTATAGGCAAACTCGATCAAAGCCAGATGCTTGTCCCATTTATCCTTGAAATCCAAGACACACGACCTCAAAAGATCTTCCAAATATCGAATCACCCTCTCAGATTGCCCGTCGGTTTGAGGATGGAAAGCCGTGATGAAATGAAGCTTAGTACCCAATCTCTTATGAAGAGCCTGCCAAAACTTAGCAGTGAACCTCAAATCTCGATCCGAAACAATACTCTTAGGCACAACATGTAACCTTACAATCTCATTACAATAAATCTCGGCTAACTTCGGAGCCTTCTACGACATCTTGACTTTGAAAAAGTAGGCACACTTCATAAATCGGCCAACGATTACCTAAATTCCATCACAACCTTCCCTAGACCTTGGCAAGCCGGACACAAAGTCCATAGTCACTTGATGCCACTTCAATTCGAGGATCAAAAGTGGTTGGAAAGTTCCTCCCTATTTCTGGTGTTCAACCTTCACTATTTAGCACATGAGACACCGCTTCACGAAATTAGCGACATCCCTTTTCATGCCATTCCACCAGTAATACTCCCTTAAATCTCGGTACATCTTAGTTGTAACTGCTGGAGCGGGAATCACATCCCCTCGCACCGAGACCCGACCTGTATATGAAACGGACAATCCATACACGAGCTAGATCCCGGAGAACCAGGACAAACACACACTCTAAGCTAGGCGGGCTAACCTTAAACCACTTAAACATACAATAGAGCAAAAAGAATGGTAAAAGCAGAAGCATAACATATTATACATAAATGTACAAGTGAGCCACGGGCTCTACAAAAATCATATTATTCACATAACATGGCCTTCACAGCCTCAAGTGCAAAAATTATAAAGCGCCACGGGCGTACAATACATAAATACAATAACGTATGCGTGTACAAAGGAAAGCTAGAATAAAATACAAGACCTATGACTTGAATTCCCGCCTAGCTAACCTTACACCTGCACAAAACCTGAAAACAAACCGGGTTCAGTCTAAAAGATACTGGTGGGTAAAAAAGGTGGGGCTTACAATATACATATAAAGAGATGAGTAGACATTCACATGCATAATATAATCCCGTGTGAGGATTTTAAACAATTTCCCAAGTGGGTAAGAAATCAACACAAGGGATTATATCTTTCATTCGTTCATTAGGGTCATTAAGCCCGGCGAGGGGGCATGCATAACTTTCCTTCCACCACCTCGTGTAATTCATTATCATTCATTCATATCAATCATTCATAGATTCTTTCATTAGGTGCACATTCATTCATTCATTACGTTTGGGCAATCCGTGGACCGGCCTTCCCGCACGTTCCTCCTTCTCTGGGTGGTGGACGGGTTTGCAAGACCCACCACCCATTCATTGACCTAGAGGGGTACATGAATCCCCTAAAGGCGTCGACACCCCCCATCCCTCGCTATCTCCAACGAGTTAGGGTTGCGTCGCTAATTGGTGGGACTAGTATGAGGGATCCCCATCGGCCCTTGCCTCCCCATTCAGTGCATTCAAACATTTCTCGCCAAAACTTGGTAAGGTTCAAGACAAAGGCTTTACATTAGCAAACATTTACTCGATAAAAAACGACTTTGTATACATATATCATTTTGGCTTAAATATTTTCACACAAGGTCATAATAGGGTCATTAATTAAGTAGTAGAGAAACCCACCTTAGCCAAAAAGAGAGTGAGAGAAGTCTCAAGGGGCGGCCTCGTCTCCGAACAAACCCGGATCTGTGCAAATAAGTGAAGTGAGACATATGAGACCACATTAAGACGCTAGGCTATGAAATGCATAAGTCATGATATGCACAAGATGATAAGCAATGCAAGAAAAGAGTTAATGTGCACAATAAATGCATTCCAAGCCACATTCGATCAATTTCCTTCATTCGTTCGGTTATTCGAGTCATACACGTACATTACACATAAATCATAATAAAATGGGCATAAATCCCACATGAATAACAAAACATACTCTATCATAAGCCTAACACACTTAGGGATCATGCTAGGGGTGGGAAAAGTCCATACGAACGAAGAGAGAAGCGAAAACAAGGCACGAAAATGACCGGAAGGGCCTGCCAAGGACTAACAGTCGTTGGGATTTTGTGCCTTAATTTCCAACGAACGTTGGAATGAGGCAGTAGATCCTGAAATTTTGCCTCATTCCAATGACCGTTGGCCTTCAAGGCCAAATCCCCAACGGTCGTTGGTACCCTAAAACGCCCAAAAATGATGTTTTTCATGCACAATCGGCCAAAGCTTGCTTTCCACATGCATAAACATTTCAATAACCATCAAGAAACATTCATAAGGCTCTTACCTCATAAAGGAACATATCATAACATCGAGGGGCATTCAAGAAATGAATCACAAGTTCAAACATTCAAATGTGCACATATAAGGGTCACAAAGGCTCATGTAGGGAAAATTGGCATATATGAGTTCGTAATTGATCAAGGAAGCACATTCTTGGCACCTTAGTACATATACACACTTTATACTCACATATATCAACAATAACCAATTAAGGGGATGAAGGGGATTGGGCATTCAAGGGGTAAAACCGCATAGAACGTCACTCATGCTTGGGAATCAATCATATAACGCATATGAAGCACAATTCCATCATCAAATCTCACAATCATGCAAACCCCTACTTAAAACCTTCTTAAGCATGCCAACAAAAACAACCTCTATCCAATTCTAGCCAAGAGACACACATATTCCTCAAGTAATGGCATCAAGATTACCCAAAGGTGCATAAAGGAGCAAGAATAGGCTTAGAAGTGTAATATCACAAATTCACCCAAAAATCTCCAAGAATCATTAATGGTAACTTCCATCCTAGCCAACTACTATATAATAAATACTTCTAGGATCATGTATTAGCATCCAAGGAATAAGAAGGAAGCTATAAATTCCATCAAGAGCCATGCCATAACAAGAATTCCAATTGGGCTCCAAACCCTTACTATTCACACATTTTCCCAATCATGTTTTCCCAAGGTTTATGCTTGCTCTAGCTATCATGAAAGATGCATATGGATGCAAGGATTTCAAATATGGGGTTACCTTGTGAAGTTATGCAAGAGATGAGGGTAGTATTGAGCTTGAAATAGCAACAATGGAGGAAATGGGCAAGCTTCTTCTTCTCTTTTCTTTCTTCTCTCTTGGAGTTGAATTTTGATAAAGTGTGGAGTGGGGAAAGTGTGTGTGTGCTGGTCGGATAGAGTGAGGGGACAGAGAGGAGTGGCCACGTGGGGTGTAGGGTCATAGGTGTGTTCATAGGTCCGAGAAATAGGTAAGCGTACGTTGGGGCTTAATTTTGGTCGTTTAAGGGTGTATTTGGCTCGTTTCAGTGGTATGAATGCCACATAAATTCCAAATAAATGCACACACTCATGCCATAAATTAAATTACACAATTTATCATATAGTCAAGTTCCCAAAATTTCCAAACACGAAAAGAAGACACGCGATCAATTCGTACAAGCGCATGTAACACATTCGGTCAAATATTTCAAATAATTCACATATTCACTTAAGTCATTTGAATCACATTGTCACATATTCCAAATAATAACAAATAATTCACATAATTACATGATTAAAAGAATTTAAATTGCGCAAATATTACCGCACACGACATACCTGTACGATCGAACGACCGGGGCGTCACAGCATTTTTCGTTCTTATTGCTCTGAGTTATGCTTGATTGGTTCAAGGGTTAGCCCGCCTAGCTTAGTGAGTGTGTTTTTCCTCGTTCTCCAGGATCTAGCTCGTGTATGGATTGGTCGTTTTATATGCGGGTCGGGTCTCGCCGCGCCAGGTGCTACATAAGTTACCCTCATCAGGTTTATTTGCATTATAAAAAAGTCCTGTGAGCCTCAGCTTGCATGTGACTTGTATGATTTAAATTATGCCGGCCCACGGCTATTGCATGTGTGTATGCTTATGTGTTGATCCTGAGGCTTCTATTTATATTTAAAAATTATTGCGCACTCTGTACAGGTTTAAAATATTCAGTCAGGATCTACGTTCCGCCTAGCTTAGGTTGGATTTTTGTTTGTCACAAGTTTGCTGAAGCTTGGTGCGTGCGTGAACTATCTATTTCGTTATACGTGTCGGGCTATAGTGTAGGGGATGTGGTGCCTTTCGTTTAGGGTGCTACATATAGCATCTAATTTTGGGCTTCTATCTGTCTTGTTCCAGAGTTTGTGGAGCTAGGTAAGCCCGAGGTTTTGAGTGTTTGGCTTTTCACACTATCAGACTCTACTTTGCACAAGGTGAGGTTTAAGTTATGTATAGTGGAACCTATGACCTATATATGTCGTTTTCGAATCCCTGCATGCGAGTATACTATACTATGCTATATTATATGTCGGAAATGATATGATTATGATGTACCATACTTGGTTTTGGAAAAACTATTATGAAGGTATATGTAAGCCTTTTGGGAA
>JBBMKE010411261.1:0-11598 GCA_037834125.1 Lippia alba | reverse complement strand
ATATATATATATATATATATATATATATATTAATTTTTACATATGAAGTATGAAAATTATATTTTGAATTACTAATATACAAAATACAAGTATAAAATCGTGTATATGAGGTATTATGTTAACAAAGTGGTTTGTGTAGGAGGGAAGTGAAATGTGTTATGTCATTTCTTGTTTTTTCAAGGCTATTTTGGTAATTTCGTAAAAAATAAGGGAGTGAAATCAAATTATAAATTTGATTTGGGGAGTTAGTAGTGATATTTTTTTCATGGGGGAGTTATGTCAAATTTTTCTTGTGCCTTGGGAAGTTTTGCCACACTTCCCCAATTACACCAATAAAAATTTTAATTATTCAGGCAAAATAATAAATTAAATATGACCCAAAATAGGATATTAAAAGCGAATAAAGAAAAAGAAAACCAAAATTTAATGAGGCCAATTTAGCCTACGTCTTCGGGCATTACTCAAATATATTTTACTAAACAAATATTACAAACTGAGAAAAAAAATTGTTTGGGACGCGAAAAAATTAGAAGGGGGAGAAGTCGATTTATAGGGTTAGGTCCTCCACACTTTTCACAACCTAATTCACTAATATAGGATACTAATTGTGTCATAAACTAATAGAGTGAGTGATCGAAAAGTAGAAAATAGTGAAAGTTGACCGAGAGGATCGAAAACAAAAATCCTTGGATCGAGTGCTACGGCGTTGGTGAGAGAGAGAAAGAGAAAGACAAAGAAGAGAGAGCGAGAAGAGACATTGGTTAGGAGAAAATACTGTATGAAATTAGGATTTCTAAGAGAGTTTATATATGACCTAAAACATAATTAACACATATTATCTAATTTTATGTTATAGTTAATAAATCCATAATTATGATCAATTTTTTTCCAATACATTTTACTAATAATTTGCTTAACTATTAAATCAAAACTAATCATAAATTGAAGTCACAAAACTTGAATTTTCAAAATATATGTTAAAAAGTACATATAAATATAAAAAAATTTCCTTATAGAGCTAAATAATCCGTAATACTCCCAATATTGAACTATTTCAATTGAATTGGAGTCGACTTAAGTGAATTTGTAGTTTTGTAATTTTGTGGGGGCAATTTGTAGTTTTGAATACTCGGTACAATCAAACCTCATTAATGTCCCTCTAACTCTAAGTATCCCAGTCACCCAACAAGGTCGCTCACCTACTGTTCGTAAATTCAAGAAACTCTCTGGTTCCAAACAACTGGGAACTAAATCCACAGCTCTTATTACCTCTAATTCTCCTTCACTCATTTCGTCTGATTCGGTCCTTGGTGATATCACCAACTCAACGGCGGAGGCTGCTAGGTAGCCCCACCGACAGCAATGAGTTGCCTCAGCTGGAACTGCCAAGGGTTGGGGGGCCCTTGGCGAGTTCATAACCTTCGATCCCTCATTCTGTCGGAGACTAAGTGTAGAAGTCAAAAGATAGAAAGATTGAAAGTTTCTTTAGATATGCTTGGCGTTAGTGTGGATTCGGTTGGGAAAGGTGGTGGTCTTGCGTTGCTCTGGCGCAAGGACGTGGTTGTTAACCTACAGAGTTATTCATCTTTTCATATTGATGCTTTTGTGGATAATATTGGTTGTGACAAGTCGTGGCGGTTTACCGGTTTCTATGGAGCTCCCGATGTGCGTAACAAACCAAAAGCTTGGAATATGTTGCGGAGGTTGAGTGGACAGTCGGATAAACCATGGTTGGTTAGTGGTGATCTTAATGATATATTGCATTCTGATGAGAAGGCAGGGCGTCTTATACAAGCGGACACACGGATGGTAGCCTTTAGTGAAGCTCTTGCTGATGCGGGACTCACAGATATTGGTTATTCTGGTTTTCCATTTACCTGGTTTCGCAATAGGAAGGCCCCGGAAACGATTTGGGCTAGGTTAGATCGGTCAGTGGCGTCAGACAATTGGCGAACTCTTTTCCCATAGCTAAAGTCCGTCATCATCTCTCTGTATCTTGTTCGGATCATGATCCTATTATTACTATCCTTAAGAGTGAGCGAGCGAAAAAATGAAAGAAAGAAAAGCCTTTTCGGTTTGAAGCTATGTGGGCTAAAGTGGAGGATTGTAAAAAAGTTATAGAAGAAGCTTGGGAAGATAATTTGGGGTCAAATTCGGCTGATACGGTGTTAAAGGGAATAGAGGGCTGCAAAGTGGGTCTTCTAAATTGGAGGAGGAATTCTAAGAGTAATATACTGAAGAAAATAGAGAGTATGGAGAGGGAACTTATTCAGCTTAGGCATGGACTAATCACGGATGATTCTAAGCGAAGGGAAGCAGTGCTGAAAGAAGAATTAAGGACGATATTAGGACAGGAAGAATTGAGATGGAAACAAAGAGCAAAAGAACACTGGCTCCGGGAGGGGGACCGCAACACTAAGTTCTTCCATAACAAGGCGTCAAGCAGAAGTAGGGCCAATCACATCTCGGGATTGAGAGATGATTCGGGGGTGTTGTGGAATTCTGATGACGGGATACAGAAAGTGATTGAGAGCTACTTTGGAAACCTCTTTGCTTCAAACAGGTGCAATCCCAATGTTATCGTGAATACTCTTCGGGTCGTTCCGCAAAGAGTGGATGAAGATATGTTTGCAAAGCTCTCCCAACCATTCACAGCTGGAGAGGTAAAATGTGCTCTGAAAGCTATGTACTCCCTTAAGTCCTCTGGCCCTGATGGCCTTCCCCCCTATTTTTTTTCAGCGTTTCTGGAATGTGGTAGGTAGAGATGTTACTGCTTGTGTCCTTGATTTTCTAAATTCTGGTAGATTTGATAGGCGCCTTAATTATACTCATATTGTCCTCATCCCAAAATGTAAATCCCCGGATCTGATAACTCAATTTCACCCCATAAGTTTATGCAATGTGGTCTACAGGATTGCTTCTAAGTCCATTGCAAATCGAATGAAACCTTTTCTTGATCGTATTGTGTCCCCGAGTCAGTCGGCTTTCATTTCTAATAGACTTATTAGTGATAATACCCTTGTTGCCTTTGAAATTAATCATTTCATTAAGAACAAGCGTGCAGGAAAGGATGGCTTCTTTAACTTGAAGCTCGATATGAGTAAAGCCTATGATCGGGTTGAATGGTGGTTTCTTCGTGGAGTTCTGGTAAAATTAGGTTTCCCTGCTCATTTTGTTGACCGTATTATGACATGTGTCTCCACTGTTTCGTTTTCTTTTTTGCTGGATGGTTGTGAGTTTGACTTTCTTATCCCTGAGCGGGGTCTTCGTCAAGGGGACTCCCTCTCGCCTTATCTGTTTCTTCTTTGTGCAGAAGTCCTCTCTGGTCTTTTGCAGGAACAGGAAATTCTGGGAGCTTTGAAGGGGGTTTCGGTGTGTAGGGGGGACTCCTACAGTGTCGCATCTTCTCTTTGCTGACGACACTATGATATGTGGAGTAGCAACTATGGAGGCGGTGACCGCAGTGAGGTCGGTATTGGAAGAATATGAACGGGTGTCGGGGCAGACGATGAATGGAGCGAAGTCCTCTATTGTTTTCAATAGCAATGTGGATACAACTAGTCAGCAGAATATGGCTGAATCTTTAGGGGTTAGAAGGGTGGAGAAGTTAGATAATTACCTGGGTTACCTTCTTCTATTGGGAGATCAAAAAAAGGGGTGTTTGGGGGTTTGGTGGATCGAGTGAGAAGAAAGGCGCAGGGGTTTTCGGAGAAATTCCTCTCGGCTGCAGGAAAAGAGGTACTCATAAAAGCGGTGATGCAAGCAATCCCGTCTTATACGATGAACGTTTTCCTGCTCCCGGATTCCATTATTCAATGTATGGAATCAATTATTCGACAGTTTTGGTGGGGAAATAAGGGGAAGAGGAAAATACATTCGATGGCGTGGGAGAGATTGTGTGCAAGGAAGGATGATGGGGGGATGGGGTTTCGGGAGTTAAAGTTGTTTAATATGGCTATGTTAGCCAAACAATTATGGCGAATAATTTGCAATCCGGATAGTCTTGTGGGGAGGATCTTCAAGGCACGCTATTTTCCTAGGGGTGATATTTGGAATGCGCAAATGGGGCGGTCCCCGTCTCAAACTTGGAGGAGTTTACTTAAGGCCCGGTATATTCTTGAGGAAGGGGTGAGTTGGTGCATCGGTAACGAGAGGGATGTGCATGTGTGGAGGGATAAATGGGTTCCGATTAATGGTGGCTCTCGGCCTGTTTTTAGAGAAGATGCTTCATTAAGACCTGAGTGGGTGGCTGATCTACTAAACCCGGGAACACTGAAATGGAACGAGGATTTGGTGGAAAACGTGTTTACGAGGTGGAGATTTTCAAAGGGTGGATAGGTTGGTGTGGGGAAAGGCTTTGGATGGTCGATTCTCTGTCAAACGTGCGTACCAGCTTGCGAGGGAAATTGTGGCAAGAGGGCAGGGTTCTACTTCAGCCGGTAGTACTGAAAGTTTGTGGAGACTTATTTGGAATATTAAAGCTATGCCCAAGGTGAAGGTTTTCCTTTGGAGGGCTTGTTCTAATATTCTTCCTACGGCTTCTAACTTAGCCAGGAGACATTGTGGCCCTGAGGAAGCTTGTGTGCATTGTGGTGGGATGGGAGAGGATGTTACGCATGCTCTATTTCGTTGTCCTATGGTAAGGCAGATTTGGGCACTGTCAAGACTACCATGGCATATAATCGGCTCTCTTGAAACTGATTTTATGGGTGGAGTGATGCGGGTGCTGAAGGAGCTGAGTTGTGAGGAAGCGGCAAGGTGGGCGACGGTTATGTGGCTGATTTGGTTTAATAGAAACACGAAACGATCTGATGGAGTTTGCAAACAGCCTCATGAATTGGTGGAGATGGCGAATTCGTTCCATCAGCCGCCGGCGAGTGTTGATGAGGAGTTGGCCGAGAACGGAGCAGATGGGGGCGTGGTAAAGTGGAAGAAACCACCTTCTAGTTGGATTAAAGTGAACTTTGACGGGGCAATCTTCAAGAACGATAACTCGATTGGCATTGGAGTGGTGGCTAGAGATGAGAATGGTGCTGTGGTGGCTTGGGAGACGGATAGAAGACGCCATACGACGGACCCAAAAGTGGCTGAGACACTTGCGGCTTTCTCTGCTGTAAAGCTTGCGAGAGACTTTGGGTGGAAGAAATGCATTATAGAAGGCGACAACCTCAATGTCATCAACCAATTGTGTGGGGAAGTAGAGGATCTATCGCCGCTTGGTAACCTTTTTTCGGATATTAGAAGGGTTGCAACTCTTCTCGATAGATGTCGTTTCTCTAGTATTAGACGTGGTGCGAATTGTGTCGCCCATTTATTAGCTTGTAATGCGGCGTCGGCCTGCGTAGGTGCTTTAGACATTCCAGCTTTTACTTTGGTTTCTGTTGCTGCTGATTTGATGTAACTTGGCCTGTTGGCCTGGTCTTCAAAAAAAAAAAAAAAGAATACTCGGTACAAACTGTAATTTTATAATAGTAATAATATAATATTAATAATAAATATGGATATATTTTTTAAAAATCAAAGGTCATGCCATCTTTACTGAATACATGTATTTTTCATAATAATAGATAGTGCTTAATTCGAGAAGAAATTCCACTTTGTGGAATTCTTTTCAGCTTTTCCCAACCAATTAATACGAAGCCCTCTAGGACTGGACTGGCCGATTGACTCTCAAGTCTCAAAGTCTTCAGAAAAGTTTAGTGGGAAATTTTCTTTCCAGATAATCATAATTTTATTGATGAAAATAAGATTAAGTAAATCTATAATTATAGAAGACTCTCAAGTCAAGTCTTTGGAAGTGTTGATTGTGGAAAAAATTAATTGACCGATTAAACTATAAAGTCAAGATTAGTCGAATCTTTTTCTATTTATGGTCCAATCGTACAATTTTTCATTTAAAATTAGCTCCAAATTTCTGTGGAAATCAAGAAATAATTTCTAAATAGAACATAAGCTGAAAAATAAATTGAATGGATTCGACTTACGGGAACAAATTTTTTATAACGGGTCATCAAAATTTTTCATCGAGATATTAGTTCTCCTATATAATGCACAAACATAGGAAACAAAAGCATACAACACAATATAGATATGACAATATTATTTTTCTCAAAATTTTCTAAGTGACTAATGTTGAATGTGATAGAGAAACTTTGGGGGAGAAAATCTGGATTCATTTTTCCGTGTATTCTTTTGGGTATGCATACAATATACATTACAAGTATTAATAGGATTCAGCTCCTAATCTTTGGCCCTAATTACATCCACTAATAAGGGAAAGAAATCAATTATAATCTTTGCTATATATACGAGGTCTGGTCAACACTCCCCCTCAAGTTGGACCATGGGGTTCGATCATGTTCAACTTGGACAACGAACTATGAAAGTTCTGGCTATTCATTGCTTTGGTCAGGACATATGCAAGCTGGTCTTCTGATTTAACAAACGAAAGTTTGACTTGAGTCGATTCTTTCTTTGATGAAGTGTCGGTCGATTTTCACATGTTTGGTCCGATTATGCTGTACCGGATTATGGGAGATACTAATCGCGGTCTTATTATCGCAGTATAGATCTGCAGTCTCTTCAAGAGGGAAGCCTTATCCATAGGACTTCGGTATTTCCTCGAGCTATTCCCCGTAACTCTGTCTCGGCACTTGAAAGTGCTACCACTTTCTGTTTCTTGCTCCGCCATGTTACCAAGTTATCTCCCACGAAGGTGAAGTATCCAGAGGTAGATCGTCCGTCTGTGACACTTCCTGCCCAATCAGCATCGGTGTAGGCAGTGACTCGGGTATGTCCATTCCGAGTAAATATGAGGCCTTTTCCTGGAGAGGATTTCAAAATCTCAGAATCCTAAACACAGCTTCCATATGCTCCTTGCTGGGGTTATGCATAAACTGACTCACCACGCTAACGGCGTAGGCAATGTCTGGTTTTGTATGAGACAAACAGATCAACTTGCCCACAAGTCTCTGATATCGGTTTTTATCTGTAGGTGTTTGGTCTTGAAACATTCCCAATTGGTGATTCTAAGCCATGAGGGTGTCTGCTGGTTTGCTTTCAAGGAGCCCAGCTTCTGTCACGAGATCAAGTATGTATTTCTTCTATGAGATAAAGATGCCTTTGTCAGATCTCATCACCTAGATGCTAAGAAAATATCTCAACTCCCCCAAATCCTTTATTTCGAACTCTCGTGATAGGTTCCTCTGGAGGTCGGTCATATCCTCAGTGTCGTTTCTAGTTATCACCATATCGTCAACATAGATAATCAAGAGAGTGATGAGTCCATTTCTTTTCTTGATAAATAAGGTGAGGTCTGAATTGCTCTGGACGTATTCATATCTATTCATCGCCGTGGTGAACTTTCCAAACCAAGCTCTCGGTGATTGTTTGAGTCCGTAAAGAGACCTTTTCAATCTGCACACGGTGTGTTGACTTTCTCTTTGCTGAAATCCTGGTGGGAGGTCCATATAAACTTCTTTCTCGAAGTCCCCGTGTAAGAAGGCGCTCTTTACGTCAAATTACTGCAAGGACCACCCATAGTTGGCGGCTATGGATAACAGAACCCGAATAGTGTCCAATTTTTCTACTGGAGAGAAAGTGTCCAGGTAGTCTATCCCATACGTCTGTGAGAATCCCTTGGCTACAGCCTAGCCTTGTACCTCTCAATGGTCCCATCCATCTTGTGTTTGATGTTGTAGACCCATTTGCAACCAACTACTTTCTCCCTGTTGGCAACGGACAAATTTCCCATGTTTTGTTCTTGTCTAGTACTTCAATTTCATTGTCCATTACTTGTTTCCATAGTGGATTATTTAGAGCTTCCTCAACGGTTTTGGGAATCTGATGGGAATATAGGGAGTGAATGAATCCCTGCAGTGGAGGTGAAAATCCTGACAGATGGTGAGTAACCGGATATCTACTCCTGCTAATTCTTTCTTGACTGTACCTATTTGGTGGAATTCTCCTGTTCTGTCGAATAGATAGAGAATATGTACTAGGAATTTAAATAAAAGGGTTAGGGGTACTTACCACAAGGATATCCGATTTGGGGGGGTCCTCTGGGGGCTTGGTTGATAGAGACAAAGACGGGGATGAAGTTTATGGATGTACAATAGGATGGGTAGAAGGAGTGTACTCTTATACTGGTTGTAGCCATTCACACATCCAATTCAGCCCTTCTTGTGTGATATCTCCCCCTGAAAGGGTGTATTGGGTGTTGGGGTGAAGTAGTATTCCGTTTCCAAGAAGTCCACGTCCATGGTGATGTAATGTCGTTTGGTGATCGGATCATAACAGTAGTAGCCCTTCTGAGTAGAGTTGAACCCTAAAAAGACGCAACAAAATCCACACGAGTCTAGTTTTTTCCGGAATTATTTCGGGATTTGTACAAAAGCTACGCACCCAAAGACCCGAGGGGTGAGTTGGAGGATAGAGGGGATGGAGTGAAACTTCCTGAGATTGTCTAGCGAAGTACCATGCTCCAAGCTCTTGTGGGTAGTCGGTTCATGACATATACAATTGTTGGGACCGCGTTAGCCCAATATGAGTTGGGTACGTGGGCTTTGAATAGAAAGGCCCACGCAGTTTCCAATATGAACCGATTCTTCCTCTCGGCCACGCCATTCTGTTGTTGTGTGTGGGGACAGGTGTTTTCATGAATGACCCCATTTTGGGAGAGAAGTTTTGAAGATTCTAATTTACAAACTCCCCCCTATTATCGGTACGAAGCACCTTGATTGAAGCAGAGAACTGGGTTTTAATTAGTTAGAAGAAATCCTTGATTGTCTGCGGGATATCCAATTTTTGTTTCAAAAAATATACCCAACTGACTCTAGTGCAGTCGTCAATCAAAAGCAGAAACCATCGAAACTTAGAGTTAACATGACTTGGGACAGGTCCCCAAACATCGGAATGTATCAATTCAAACGGTTGATTCATTTTATTCTTGGAACTTGAGTAAATGTTCCGATGACTTTTTGCGAGTACACACGTATCACAATGTAAATAGCTTGAATTTGACACTAAACTAGAAAATAATTATTTCAAATGCTAGAAAGAAGGATGCCCCAATCTTCGATGCCATAACCATAACTGCTTGTTACTGCTGCCCTGAGCCAAATGAATTGAGCAGCCCGTTCGTGAGATGTCTTTGATGTAGTACAGCCCGTCTATCTCAATATCACGCCCAATGATCGCCCCTGTATACGAATATCCTGAAAGAGGCAAAATGATAGAAACATTAGTACCTTGCAGTTTAGTTCTTTTGTGAGCTGGCTAATAGAGAGAATCTTATTAGTGAGCGATGGTACTACAAGACAACCGGAAAGGTTCAATTTCTTAGATAAAGTAATGTTTCCTACCCTTTCCACCGGGGAAGAAAGACCATTTGCATTGACCACAGAGTCTCGTTGTGAGATTGTATGAGTTTTCATGGGATTCATTAGTCATGAGGTCGGTGGCCACACCATTAATAAGCCAACTCGTTTCTGGGTCTAAGTGAGATGCCTGCATAAATATATGGCCTGGTCAGATCCTTAATCATATTTTGGCCCAAAGGCCCATGGGTATCAAAAATAAATTAGTGTGCTCCAATATCAAGATTTGGTTTATTAGAGTTAGGCCTATTATTTTTGTAATCCACAACCAATATCCCATTAGGATTGGGCCCACTTATATTGTAATTTAGAATTAGGGTTGAAGAGTTCTTACCCATCTCATTTGGTGCAACAGTTGCTGCACCTTCGTTCTTACAGAAAGCGAAGTCGCCTGCTTTCCTCACGATCGTCTGAGGTGGCGCCGCCGCCATTCAATTGGTAGTACCGCTGGTGGTTGGCATTCCCTGCATCAATGTTGCTCGTCCTTATCCCCCATTCTCGGAATTTCCCATCTCCTTCGTCGCATTTCCGGCTAGTGGCACAGTGGTACCGCCGAGGCCTGCTGCTTTTTTCCTAGCTGTGTGCTCAGCCCACTAGTCTGAGTATCCAACCACCTCGAAGCAGGTTTCCTTAGCGTGTCTCGTTCCTCAACACACTGAGCATTTTTGGGTTCCTATTCCCGCGCCGGTGTCGGATTTCCTTCCTTTATTGCGGGATGATGATATTGTTTCTGACTGCATTTTTGCGACCATTCCACTGCCACTGGGGTTTGGTTTATTCATGGCCGAGAGACGACGATCTTCCCTACGAACGACATTATACACCTCTTCCAGGGTGGGTGGCATTTGTTGTCGGAGCAGATCCCTCTTTATCGGATCGAATTTCCCGTCCAATCCCTAAAGGAATGCAAAAACCCAATCTTCTTGTTTTTCTAGTTGTAGGTTTTCCTGTCCTCGGCACACTTCATCGTTTGGGGTTGTCGGTAGTCGATCTCCCTTCAAATTGCTTGAATGGTTCGATAATACTGATCAGCGGTCATATCAGCTTGGTTGGCTTGATATACTCGTTACTTTAGTTCGTAGAGCTTCAGTTTGTCAACCCTATCATGGTAGGTGGGTCCGATTTCATCGGGTTGGGGTGAAGGATAAATTTGATAGCAATCTCGGGTTCTATCGAATTAAGGATGAGACTCCAAACGGCTCCGTCTGTCTATTCCCATGCCTTATAACCGGCATCGTTGGGTTTAGGGGGTACAATTTTCCAGGTTATGTACCAAGTTATTCCTCGGCCAAGTAGTACTAGTTGAACAGTTCTTGACCAAACTGCGTAGTTGTTGTCATTGAGCTTAACATTGATGGTTGTGGTGTTGGTTGATTCTGGTTGATTTTGTCGGAGGAGTTTGGCAAATTATGCTAGCAACTCCGTTGATATGGGGTTTGATTTTGGGGGTGAGGCCATTGGTACGTGATGAGTAAGGTATTCAACTATTGAATCGAAACCCGCTCTGATACCATGTTAAATGTAATAGAGAAACTTTGGGGAAGGAAATCAGGATTCATTTTTCTGTGTATTTTTTTCCGGTATGCATACAATATACATTACAAGTATTAATAGGATTCAGCTCCTAATCTCTATCCTAATTACATCTAGTAATAAGGGAAAGAAATCAATTATAATCCTTGCCATATATACAAGGTCTGGTCAACAACTAATATCTAAAAAATTGTTAAAATGATTGTACGATACGGATAATAAAATAATATTTTTTAAAATATCAGCATATCATGGACTCTCTTTATGAAATTGATTGAAAAATATATAGAGAGTGTTTGCAAACTCTAAAACTAAGCACTTACTAGATATGCGCTTATTTTTGAGTGTTTGGAAACCCAGTTTCTGCTTAAAATAAGCAGAAATAAGCCAGAATCCAGAAGTTGGTCAGGGCATGCTTTTGGATACTACGGTTAATTAAAATTCTATTTGACAATAATATCAACATTAATCTTTTAAATACAAATGCAACTCTAGAATTTATATATTTCTTATGTATTTACTTTTTCTTCTTGTTACCTTTTTTCTTTTTCTACAATTTTCGTAATTTCTAAAAATCTCTTCACAACTAAAAAATCTATAAATCACCGGAGAAATCTTTTCTTTTTTCTTAAAATGTATTATATATATATATATATATATATATATATATAAAATTCGTTTAATTAAT
>JBBMKE010411245.1:0-11600 GCA_037834125.1 Lippia alba | reverse complement strand
TTGTTAAGCTTAGGATTTTAAATGGAGTTCCAATAAGATCAGAATCAAGTGAAGCCTATGTAACAAAGACTATGGCCCCAACTTGATCCAAGGTACAAGATACAAAGAGGGCTAAAAGTGAGAATGTAACCTATGTAACAAAGACTATGGTTCTATCAGGCCAACAATAAGAAGAAGGGAGTTTCCTATGTGACTATGGAACCAATTGCTTCCAGGACCTAAGAACTCTGCAAGCTAAAGAACACTATAAGAAAACAAAGAATCTCTATGTGTATGGCAGCAATTGATAGATCTTAAATAGGTCGCTTGTAGTTGTATCTCCATCCCCTTTTTAAAGATGTAACTCCAAAAGAGCCGTTAGGCTTAGATTTGAACTTTGAAGTCTGCACATTTCCCCAGACTCTGCTACCAGCAGGTGTAAAAGAGTTGTTATAGCTTTTTGACTTTTAAGGTGAGAAAGATCCATTGGGTTTCTTTGTTCTTTGAGTAAGCATTGGGCCAACATCATCTGCTAACGTCATTTGTCAATCTTGAGCTCCTAAGAAAGTGTTGACTTGAATTCAAAGCTTGACTTTGAGCTATTCATGCTAGTGGTCTTTTCTTGTATCAGTCTGAATCATTTCCTTTTGATACTTATTTCTCTTAAGCTTTTGACTTCCTTTGCTTCAGCACCTTTTACTTTTCTTTTTGGAAGGCATAACTCAGACTTTTGTTGACTCTTCCTTTCTTTAAGATGATGGACCAAATGTGAAGTTGATTGTTCTTGGTTCCAAGTGAATTGCTCTTATTGATCATCATTTCCTTGTCTCGATTTGTGAATACTTGAGCTGAAGGTTTTGATTAGTTATCTTGGTACCAGAAGGTACCAGAGATGAGTTGCTTCCATTGATCAATCCTTACTTTCAACAGATCTATGTGACTCCTCCCTCTGGCTTTGTCTTGAGCTTTCTTTCAGGTTCTTTAACTACAAACCAAGTTGTCAATGATATTTTCAGATTTGCAAATAGAGCAATGGACAACAAAGACATTTTAAGGAAGATCACAACTTGTTAATCATCAAAACTAAAACAAGGCAATTTAACAATCTCCCCCTTTTTGATAATGACAAGTGACTTTCATTTTGTTGTAAGGCTCAGGCTCCACGCTCCCCCTATTTGTAGTGCTTCAAGACAAGTTGTTAGCAAAAACTCCCCCTAGATATACATCCCCTTTGGAGGCACAAAAGAGGTTCAAGAGATTCAAAGAGACACAACAGAGGTTGTTCACAAAAATGTTTAAGATATTTAAAATTAAACAACATCTCATGTTTTCATTAGTAGAGACATGACATCATCAGCCTGCTACCACTCATCATATTTCTCCCTCTTCATTATCAAGAAGAGAACTGAACTCTCCCTTATGTTGTTTTCTAGATTGAGCTCTTGCTGCAGCAATTTCAGCATCTTTAGCAGTGTATGACCATTGATCGGATATGGGATTTTAGCATCAAATTCCAGGCAAAGCTTTTGGGATTTTCCCTCCAATTTTCAGGAAGAGGAATGTCTAGATTTCTTTTCAAGAGATGAGTAAGAAGCATAGAGGAAGCTTAAAATGATTGACAAGACAATAATGTATGTGGCAGAGAATGAGATGACCAAGATCAACATGAATTCCTTTTAGGACAGAGTATATCAAGAAAATACTGACATATTTTAGCTTAGAGAATTGTTGATCATAGGTAAGAGTGTTTGAAAGAGCTGTGGAATTTATAATTTCAAAGATGAGAGGGTTGAAAAGATTTTACCAATGTGAACCATTCATGATTTGATTCCAGCCTTCCTCCCAGTAGCTGTATAGCTTCTTCCCAATTAATGAACTGATGCTCAGGCCATTTATGAATTTTAAATGTAATGCCCCGAAGGGCGTCGCACGCCTATCCCGTGCTATTGAACCTAGCTTGTATATAGTATAGACACCATATACCCATTAAGCACGAAGCAAGCGGTGACAAACGGATTCCATAGCTAGGCAGTGCTAAGCTTACAAAAAGACCAATCAAGACACAAGCGTGGAAGCATAATGAAATTCATTCACAATACACTAATAATAATAATAATAATCAAATAAGTAACCGACACGGTCCAGCACACAATCCTAAAATACGTAATGTAAATCAACCTAGCGACCGGCAAGGTCCAACTACCAAAGTATAAGTACGAACAATATCCAACAAGACATAACGAAACGAATACAAATACAAGTGCATGAATCAAAGTACGCTACAAGCGTAAGAGTTCAACACTAGACGACCATGAGACTCAAAAATAAAACCGCCTAGCATGACTCCAAAAGCTACCTGCGGACACGAAAGTAAACGGAGATCAATTCAAAGGAATCGGTAAGAAGTTACATAAGTATAAGAGGTTCAATGCATGCTCAAAACAAAGATGTTCGTGGCCCGTACTTGGTTTTCAAAACAATGCAAGTTTTATAAAGATTCGGGACCACAAACCAAACATAAACAAAACTGGCTCGGCGAGTACGAGCGTACCACCAACTTCTAAAACCAAAAAATCACATCAATCCACCCCTTACAACAGTAATGTCGAGGGTGCTCCCCCGAACATCCATACACGATGGGGAAACGAGACCATGAAACCTGAGACCCCCTTGACAACCTAAACCCCGAACCTCCTCGGAGTCTCAATCGTCAAGTCATACACATGGAACTTCGGATGAGGACGTCCGTTGGCCCTTGCCTTCCCGGAACATCACCCATCTTAGCCCCGACGCTAAATTCCCAACCACACAAGCGTCCTTGTATGGGAAACGCAGTTCCTTGCTAGAATTCAAACATACATACTTACATATCCAAGAATCCAATTTAAAGTTCGGAAAGCATTTTGGATACATATTCGATATATTTAAATCCTCATAAGTTTGCAACTCATTTTAAGGTAAGCAAATATCATATAACACGAGCTACACTCTCAAAACTTGGCTTAGAAGGCCCAAGTATAATTTGAAAACGGGAGTTAAAATCAATCAATATGGAAATGCCATATATGTCCACAGTTTTAGAAAACATTTTCATAATATCTCCTCACTTTTACCAATCTCCAAAGCAACACGAGCGAAGAACCTACTCGTCCGGGGATGTTCCACCTATCAAGTCAACAAATTACAACATAAGACACAACTCACAACCAAATAAGACGATGCACGGCTCAAAATGCATGAACATGCCCAAGTCATGATGAAAAAAAATATTCATATAAGTCATATAATCAAAGATGGAGCTCACACGATGTCATATGATGCATAAAAGGTGCTAAGAAAGCTTAAAAGATAAAAAAAAACACAAACATCAAGCCACTTAATACCTTAAAGAACAAAAACAAAGCACACACGTAATTAAAATGCGAATCAATGCGATTCGAAGCCCGGGGCACGTTGCTGGGGGTCTAAGAAGTGCGTAGGAAGTGAAAATGGAGTGAAAGGATCAAGGAATAAAAAGCGCGAAAAAAAAAGGAACAGTAGCTTTTCATACGGCCGTTTGGCCTTTTAGTTCATTTCCCAAAAGGGCGTTTGGGTCTGTGTAATTTTCGGATTTTGTCTCATGCAAACGGGCGTTTGGAATGGATTTTCTGGAACAGAAGGTTTCACACGGGCGTTTGGAAAAAAAAAAGAGAAATGAAACGGGCGTTTGGGGTCAATTCTCTGGGCAATGGAGGTTACGGGAAAGAGCTTGAACCATGCCAAATCATGCACAAAATGCTATAACTTAGGTTCCATAACTTATATGCAACATATATGACCAAACCACAACATTAAAAAATATTCCAAATGCACCAATTAGCTCAAATTCAAATAGATATGCAAGAATTTCATATTATTCACTTCATCTTCAACCTCAAGAACTCAATCATTCATCCATGGTGAATTCCTCAACATGCATCGAATTCTAAGCCATAAATTGCATTCTTCATATTTTCACTCAAGGAACAAAATGAAATCAACAAATCAAGCAACACCCCACTCATTCAAGATCATGCATCAAAAGCTTCAAAAGCTTCAAACTCCAAAAATGGTGAAATCCTCATACAAGCATCAAACCATGAAATCTCTACATAAAACAATCCTAGGAGCACATAGAATGTACTTCCAGTAACCAAAATCAAATTATAAATCTCTAACACGAACCCTAGATTCACATATACAAGTTTCAAGCTCAAAAGCATAAACCCAACACCAAGGTCACATAGGCTTACCTCGAGGGCTGAGAATCGAAGTTAGAATCATGTTCATTTGTCTTGAATCTTCAACTTGAAGGTAAAGAGGTGTTCTTGGTGTTCTTGGACAACGAGAGTGCTTAATGGTGTAGTTGGGAAAGTGGGAGATGAAATAACGTTATTAGGCTTAGTTTAATTTCAAATCTGACTTGGTTATTGGGGCGGGTATAAAAAAGGTATTAGGCTAATTGGGGCTGAAATTGGGTTTAAATTAAAATTGGGTCGCAGTCAATTGGGTTAAATCCAAAAGGTTGACTTCTCATAAAATGGCCATATCTTCTTCATACGAACTCGGAATTAGGTGATTCAAAAACTCACGAACTCGTTATGAAATTCCCCAAATAGATTTATTAAAATCTAACCAGTTTCTAGACTTGAAATTAAATTTGCCAATAAGTCCCTTAATTAAGCTTTAGTGATCAAATAAGCACGTCGGTTTAATTAAGCGCGAGTCATGCTTGTAAAATAAATCAATGACAATACGAGCATGTAATTTCCATGCCAATAATTTATATAAATCAAGTAAATCATGTTAACACATAGCATTCAATGATTCCAAGTCAAATTCGCATGCTTAAAGCAAGTAAAGAATTAAATCGTGCTCTCACGTACCGGAGCTTACCTTGTTCGAAAATTGGGTCGTCACATTAAAGAACTTGAATCCATTGTTGGGACAACCAATCAACTGATTTATTCCTCCAAGAGTGAAACAAATTTTCTGTCCTAGCACATAGGACTTAACCAGCATGCAAGATCCATCCATTTGAAGAAAGAATGTAGCATTTGCATAAAAGAGGGTGCATAGTATGGGATAAGCTGAATCATCAATTTCCAAAAACTTTGCCCACCCAATTTGATCATGTTTTTCCAGAAGATCACACTGAGGAAGCTCATTTACCTTGATTGATTTTCCTCTGTTCATTTTTCTAACAATTATTTCCTGGGTGAATATGTGAAAAACATCTTGAGATTTGAAGAGCAAAGATGACTGAAGTGTTTGAAGATTGAGAACTGTGGTGCGCTCCTTGGTGATATCTTATTCCATTTCTTCTTCTCTTTTAGAAGTGAGTGAGCTGGAAGCATATGAAGAAGATGGAGTAGAGAGCTTGTCTTCCATGGTGTGATACTCTTTTTCTCAAGAGTGTATACACAGTGATAAGGCTCCGGATATGAAAATTTAATAAACTGCACAAATACCAAGGAGACAAGGTGGAGAGCAACAAAGCATATATCTTATGTATATATATCAGCTTAGTAAGCAAAAGTCAGCACAACTTAAGAAGTCAGATAATATATAAAAAAATGGACTAAAATAATTTTAGGTCAATTTTGGTTGATGGTACTAGAGTGATTGCACTTGTACTGCAAGTACTCATGAATAATCATTGCATAACTTCATGTATGGCAACGGATGATTAAGAGACTTCCAAGAATAAACTTAAAAAGACAATATCAGACAGATTTGTAAAACAAATACCAACATACAGAGTTTTAAGATAAATTGGCATGATGGTACCAACTGAGGTTCCACAATATGTCAGAACTCACAAAGATCATGAAAAGGATTCATCATACTAATATTGTATCAGAAGATAAGGAGAACTTAAGCACATCATTTTTATGTACCAGAAATAGAACCCAAGAGTACCTTGAGTAATCATCAACCACAACATGTGTGTATTTCTCTTTTCCAAGAGATTCAGTTCTCATTGGTCAAAAAAGATCAATGTGAATCAGATCAAGTGGTTGAGAGATGGTACACTTAGTTTTGACTTAAAAGAGGTCCTGATTTGTTTGCCCATCTGGCAAGCAGAGCACGTTTTGTTTTTAATAAAGTTTACTTTTGACAAACCTCTTACCAGTTCCTTGGAAGAAATATGTGAGATAAGTTCCATATTTGCATTTTCCAGCCGTCTACGCCACAGCTGGGTGGTATCATCATTTGTTACCAAGCATTCAACATTTTGTTTTGCCAAATCAGTTAAAGTAAAACAATATATATTTCGTTACTGTAAAAACAACCTTTCGCTTTTTGAAAACTACACATTGTGATGCAGAGGAATTAACATCAAATCTGCCATCACATAGTTTACTGATGCTAATCAGATTATGTTTCAGACCATTTAAGCACTTTTTCAATGCAAGTACCTGTTAAGATAACAATAGTTCCTTCACCAACAATTTTACCACTTGTATTGTCGGCAAAGCGAACATTTCCTCCTTCAATATCTTGGATTTTGATAAAGCATGACCTGTTTCCGGTCATGTGGCGAGAGCATCCTCTGTTCATAATCCACTTACAAATTTTCTGAGTTTCCTACAATATCTGTAACTTTAGGTCCCCTGATTGATGAGGGCCTGTGTCGCCCCGATCGTTCGGTCGTACAGGTATGACTTGTGTTACACTATTTGTGCTACTTAAATTCATTAAATTATGCAATGATGTGATTTATATTATTATTCTTTGAAATATTTACCATTATGACGTAAGTAAATAAGTGGTTATGTTTTTCATTGAATAATTTAAACGTATGAATGACGTGCGCATGATCAATGTGTTTGCTTGCCGAAATTATATGAGTTGAATTTGGAATTTTGTGAAATTTGAGTATATGATAGATTTGTGTGTTATGAATGTGTGTATGTGTTCGAATCTTATTTTGGAACTCGTTTGGAACCTCGAAACCATCCCGGAAAAGTGGTGCGCGCCTAAACCGACCCTTCTATACTAAAATGGACATAAAACCTTCATTTCTTAATCAAATTAATCAAACTTTGGGCCCACATAAACCTTACTTAGCCTATTATCAGCCTTAAGAAATTTTATTTCATTTTTCACTCCTTTCACCCTCCAAAAGCAGCAGCAACCGAGACATAACCCCAAGAAAAGGAAAATTCACTATTCATCTCCATCTCCAAATTCATACCACCTTCATCTCTTTCCCTCAATCAAAAATGAGTATAGAATATTGAATGACATCCTTCGCTCTTTATTTTAAGCTATTATATGCATGGATTGATCAAGGTTTGCTTGTTTTTTTAATATTTGGGGAAATATGAGGGTTATATGTCATATATGTGATTATACTTGATTCTTTGGTTTCCTTTGAGTTTGATGCATGGAAAGTGATCACAAGAGCTTCATTACTAATCGTATGGATTGATTATATGTGGTAGTTGAAGAATAAATGATATGCCATTAATGAGGGTTTGAAAGAAAAATGAAGAAAAATTGGGTTTTATGCATTCCATGATCATGGGTTGATATTGATGTGTTTTGGTGCATGAAAGGGAGTGGTCTTGTGTTGTTTTTATGACCTAAACTTGTATGGATTCATTGCCTATGTGTTGAGGTTGGATTTTGGAGAGTTCATCCCTGTTTTACCCTGTTTTTGTTGCTGATACGTGAAGGTCGCGGCCGCGACCGAATTTAGTGTAATTTTGGTAGCCGCCACGGCCCTTTGTAAAATTTCAATTTTTAACTGGTTGCGCCTGCGACCAGAATTGGTGCATTTTTTGTCGCGCCCGCAACCTCATTTTGGGCTGCTCTCGTACTTTTGAAAATTGGCCGAAAATTAGCATAAAAATAGGGGTAGCGGCCGCTACCATTTTATGAAGGAAATGGCGGCGACCCTCTCACAAACATGCATAAAAAATTGATTTTTCAACTTGTTTCGCATGGTTTCTTTGGCTAGTTTTTGGTTCATACACTTCATTACATGTCATATAAGATCATATAATGTGTGTTATGAATTTTCATGCTTTTTGATTGAAAATTTTCCGAGTTTGGAACGAACGTGCCTTAAATGCTCCTTTATGCGCATGAATACTTTAATGCTTGGTATATGAACCTTAAATGCTTATTATTTCCTATCCTTGTGATTCGTATGACTTATTTACAAGTTGAATTGTGTGTTATGCATGTTATTGAAGAATTATGCCCTGTTTTAAAGTGATCTATGAAAGATATGAATTCGAACGAATACGAATAATTCAAAGAATGATTGAATTTATGCTTAAATGCATCTCATTGGCATTTATTTAATATCTTATGCATCTCATGACATATTATAGCATTGTCGAGCGTCTTAATTGGTCATATTGAGTCTCACAACACTTTTTTTGCACAGATTCGGGTAAAGTTTGAGACGAGGCCGGTCAGTGAGGCTCGTGTGCCATATCTTTTGCCTTAAAGGTGGGTTTCTCTACTATTTAGTTAAATGGCCTAAATATGCCCCAATGTGAAATGTTGTGAACCAAAATTATTATATTACGTATTTAGAGTCATTTTTTAAGAGTAAATGTTTTCGAACGTAAAACCCTTATTTTGAACCCTACCTATATTTTGGCGAGAAAAGAACGAATGCACAGAATGGGGCCCAGGGGCTTAGTGTGAGTGGCTATCCGGGAAGGCAAGGGCCGACGGGATCCTTCATACTTGTCCCACTAATGAACGACGTAACTAAACCTCATTGGAGATAGCGGGGAATGGACGCTGAGTGCCATCTGGGGATTCATGTACCCCTTTTAGTCAATGCATGGGTGGTCGGGCCTTGCAAACCTGACCAACAAACCTGAGGACGAAGGGTAAATGCTATGAATGTGCACGAAAGAAAGAATGCATGAAAAGAATGAACGAATAAATGTAATGATTACATGAGGTGTTGGTTGGAGACTAATGCATGCCCCCTCGCCGGGCCTGTAATGACCTAATGAAAATGATAGTTATAATCCCCTTTGATGATTTCTCTCTTTTACCCGCTTGGGAAATATTTTGAAAACCTCACTCGGGGATTATAATGTGCATGTGAATGCTTAAATACTGTTGTATATTATACGTATGCCCTCTTTTATACCCACCGGTCTCTTTTAGACTGAACTCGGTTGGTTTTCAGGTTTTATGCAGGTTAAGGGAGTGCTAGGCAGGAATACAAGTCGTCTAGGTCTTGCATTTGATTCTATCACTTTTTATGTATTGCTCAGGCTCATACTTTACCTTATTGCACTTATGAATTGAACGTCTGTGGCGCATTTTGATTATGTATATGAGGCTGTGAAGGTCGTGATACTTGTTATAGTTTTTGTAGAGCCTGTGGCTCGTTGTACATGTTGTATATATTATGGTTGCTTCTGCATTCATGGTTTAAGGGTTAGCCCGCCTAGCTTTCGTGTGTGTAGAGTCCCCGTTCGCCCTGATTTGGCTCTTGTATGGATTGTTCATTTCGTATGCGGGTCGGGTCTCGATGCGGGGGATGTGGTGTCACGCGTTAGGCGCTAGACGGTCCTTCATTGTTAGAATTACATTGAGTCTCTTTTGGTTTCCAGACCCACATACCAGACCTTTTTCCCTTTGGTCTCCTTTTTAAGAAACACACATTTGCAAGGTGTCCAACTTTGTTACATGAGTAACAGCTCCACTTTTCTTTACTTGGACAGTTAGAGGATTTATTGTAAACATTTGAAAGCTTCTTTGAAAGAATATAGTTTTCCTTTCTAGCAACCTTAAGAGATTTAGACATTTCTTTCAGATTTCTTTCCAACTCTTGTCTGCTAAGAGGTTTTCGAAACTTGTGAATGCTCAATTCATAGTTGAGGCTAAAAACTCTTTCCATCAATTTTGAATTTTCAGCCTTTATTTCTTCAAGTTCTGTGAAAAGTTCTTTCAATTTCTTTTCAAGTTCTTGTTTTTCATTCACAATTTTTAAGAGATTTTTCTCGGGAAAGTTGTTCTTTGCTTTAAACATTCTAATGCTTTCGGTTTCCTCAGTTTTCGATTCAGAATCATATGAAAATTCAGATGGAGTTTTTTAGGATACCTGAGATTTTGCCATGAATCCAACATGATTCTTTTCCTTATTTTGTCTCATTTTTCTTAAGATGAGGCCTTTTTTTGCATTGAGAGTTTCCAATTTGTTTTCAAGTTGCAAGAATTCACCTTCATCACCACTCCAGCAGTGATCTGTAAGACTGCAAAGACACTTATGATATTTTTGTGTTTTAAGAGATGACCTTATTTGATCATGATGTGATTGTTGCAGACATTGCCACACATCATTACCTGTCGCACATTCTTTGACAATAATGGGTTTGTTTTGACAGAGTGCGCTTATTAGGATAAGCTTGGGCTTGGCATTGAGTGACAAAATCTCTTTCTCATTTTGCATATATTCATGTGATCATGTTGGAACACTGGTTCCAGGTTCCAGTTTTGAAAGAATTTCACATTTCTTGACAGTGACTTCCCATAAGTCAAAGTTTATGGCAGTTAAATACTCTTCCATATCCGTTTTCCAGGATAGATAGTTTGCTTCATTGAATTGCTGCGGTGGATCAACATTGATTATTGCTTTCAACAATATTTCCGTTGGATCTTTAGCTCTTGCCTTGTTAAGGCCAATTTGAACGAGTACCTGTTCTAGTACCACTTGTTAGACAAAAGAGGGATTTAATACTTGAAGTATTTGAAAGAAAAAAGGGACAATTCACCCCCTCTTGTCTAACAAAATTTATACACATTGTCTAAGGATAATTGCAACAGTCTCAACAGTGAATGGATGTGAGAGGGTAATTAAAGAAGTGTGAATACTTAGTAAACCTGTCAACAACGACCACTATAATAACACTTAATTACCTTCAGAATGAGGTAATCCTCCAACGAAATCCGCTGAAATATAATGAGACTTGTGCACAGGGAGACGGTGTGAGAAAACAATCGTATAATGAGGAGCAAGTAATTTTATGCCTATTGTGGGATTATTATGAATTTAGTTTTGAAGACATCCAACTAAATAACAAATATACATTTTTTCAAATCACAAGAGCCAAGATCTTAATTACATCAATATTGAACTCATGTCACATCACAAGAAACAAAATCAGGTTATAATTAAATACAATTTGCACGCAACTACATCTCAATCTAATTTACAAAACTATTGAAATTTGAGAAAGAAGACTCACCATACTTTTTCGAGGCCAACATTTCACCATCAACGGTTTAGCCTTGGTTGTAACAATCCCGTTACGTTCAGTCATATCTTCCAACTCCTCAGTTAACCTTTGCCAATCAAAGCATTGAATAAGTGATCCCAATGCTAGGCCAATCATACGCATTGCCAATGCCTCTCCAGGGCATTTTCTCCTCCCATTTCCGAAAGGCATATGCTTGAACTCTTCCTTCATCACCACGCCGTTCTTCATCATGAACCTTTCAGGCTTGAACACCTCCGGATCATCCCAAACTTCAGGATCGTTTTAATTCTCTTTTTAATGTGCAGGTCAATGAAGCATGCTCGGTTAAAGAAGTGCTGAATATATGGATCAGATCCT
>JBBMKE010411209.1:0-11601 GCA_037834125.1 Lippia alba | reverse complement strand
GCTTGAGGAGAATGCTGAGTAAACTGGGAGAAAGGAGGACCGTCGATCAGTGTACGGATATGATCGCGAGATTCGATCTCAACGGTGACGGTGTTCTAAATTTCGACGAGTTTGAGGCGATGATGGAGTGCTGATGATCGTTATACTACGTTGTTTCTTTCTCCAATTTGGTTTTTTCGTTGTTCAGACTTCAGAGTGTTTCTGTTAGCATGTAAATTGAACTCTAGAGATTCATTTAGAGGATTCTATTGATTCTTGTAGCTGGTTTAGGTAGACATTCTTTGTTGAAGACTGATTTTGTATGAGTTCTTTTATTGGATTTATTGTATATCTGTATTTACCTTATAATTTCTCTTGTTTGAGAAATTTATGTGTTGATTTTGAGATATTTCATTTGTGAGCTAGATTTGCTAGCTGTACCTTATTAAACTAGCTAAGAATCTGAGTGTATGGTTAGATTCGGTCGAACCTTCGTATCCTATATCAACAATGGCTAGATTCGGTCGAACGAATGACTTAAGTTTTCCGAGTATAATCCAAAATGATACACAAACTTAGCCTGCAACTCTTGATTCATGTTTGTATTATCTTGCCATGCTAGGAATAGAGCTACGAGCACTCTAAATTTTTGAGACAGTTTAATTTAATTTTTCTTGGATTTTTTCTACATTTACTTTTATTTATATATTAAATCTAGAAAATTTGCAATTTCCCGCCTTCAATCAATGAGATTATACTCAATTTCGGTTTTAATCATCGTTTTTTCAAAATCCCAGCTCCGTCTCTATCATATTGCCAGAAGAATAAAGGAAAAAAGAACTAGTTTAGAATAATTAACAAAAGAACAAATTGAAGTTGATTAATCTCTTGACCATGACCATGACCAGCTGGTTTAATTTTTGCCCGTCCGTGAGGAAGAAGAATCATATATACACACAGCTGATTAATTATATTAAATTACGCAATTTGCATGGATTTAATTTGTACGACAATTACGAAAGTTTTGCATAAACAAGTAGGACATTTCTTGATTCAATTGTATATTTATGTGGAAACACAAAGCAGAAAATTAAAACAAACAATGGATTAATGAAACTTCTACAACATTCCTAAAACTTTTATATATGCCGACTTTTAACATATGAACGAGCACACAAATTAGTGAATTTTATTTAAGTCGGCGCCGACGCCGTTTTGGTCACGTTTGCACAAAGCGGGAAGCTACCCTTTGTAATTCGTGTGTTGGACCGAGTTAATTAGGCTATATGTCAGCATAGATTAATAAATTGACGACTTTGACGAGGTTGAATAGGAAATACTCGTTCTAAATCTAGTGATCTCAATTTTAGTATTCAATTAATTAATCATTAGCAGGACTTGTGAAATTGGGTTCAATGAACCTAAGCCTAACCCTTTTTTTTTTTTTTTGATGAAATTGTTAGTTTCTTTTCAGTTAAAACAAATTAAGTTTTTTTTTAAAAAACAAATAGAAAAAGAAAACAAATTGGATGACAACCGACTTTGTGGAAACACATGAATTAAATGCGATTTTGCCGAAATGTAATTCACACCACGCTTTCATACGCAATATGTTAATATTCAATTTCTATATATATATATAAATGCATAGTTCATACACAAACAGTTCCAATTCAACAACCAATTGATCTGAAGGAGAGAGAATATTTTGAGGTGGAAAGAAAGATCAAAATGCCGCCATTGTTGGTCACTATTCAAACAGTTTCGACCAATAATAATTAATCAGCAACTTCTAAACGATTTGTCAAGAATCAGGTGCATGTGTAATTGTCCTCCAACGCGTTTTATAATTTTATTTCATCATCCGGGTTTAACGCTCTATATCTCAAAACAAAATCAAAGCTAGTTTAATTGATATAGGACCATTAATATTGATATAGTCCAGCTTGAAAACATCTTCCTCTCTTTGGCTAGCTCGCAGGATGTGATAGCAAAAGATTTCCCTTTTCAATTGAAGATGTGCAGATGCATTTTTTTGTTTCTTGGGTTAGGTTTTGTTGGGATATTTAGATATCTAATTAATTAATGATGTTCTTCCCTCATATTTTAAACTTTTCGGTTAATTAGTGATAAGGAAGTAGGAAGCAAGTACCAACTGTCCAAACCGGTATGTCAGTTCACCTTGCAAACCTGATGCGGTTATGAGTACGACAGGGTGCAGACGGCACTCGGTCCTCCAAATATTCAGGAGTTGTCAGGAGCGCATGCATCGGATACCATACAATATGTGGTGCTTTTTTAACTGTTGGACTGAGTTGTTTTTAGGGTGAGAAAATAGTTAAACAAAAAAGAATAACTCTTTTTGAGGCATTTGCTGATATGTTCGAACTCCCTAACGTTGTCAGATTCGCCGCTTCCTGATTCAAATTTGTTTGAATATTAAATTCTTGATTTATAGATAAATTCAATTTTATCGATAAACTTTTTCTTATAAAAGTATATTCAATATTAATTAAATAAATTTCTTTTTCAAAATTCAAATAGATTAAATAGTAAATATATCATTAGCGTGCATTGTACTATGTATAAGATTCAAAGTGTATCTATCCTTTGTTTTCAGCAATGTATTAAATATTAATTTACAGATATAATTATAATCTATCGTGCATCAATTGAATGCGATTTATGAAACATAGCTTAGTTTGTCAACATTTGCCAACGACCCAGAAATTTTCAACCCAATCCTCTTTTTTTCTTTTTAAGTATGAATTTAATTATAATTTGTTTCGATGATAAAAAATTGCGCCGTCCATGCATTTGTCGCCACTCGCTTATTATATAACCCACTGTGATATTCCATAATTCTTTAATTCTTTTACAGTTTCCATAACTATTTTTTCTTCCCAATTTGGCTAACCATTTAATATAGAAGAAAATATTTTATTTTGTTTCAATTCAAAATTTATGAGGTTAAAACTTTATAATTATATATTTTGTGATGTAGAATTTATTAGTCATTTGTGGAATAATACGTTTAAGTAATGACTAATGAGCCATAATTCAATTAAGATGAGGTGTTAAGTGTGTTGCGCTGTTCATTAACTTTATCCAACAAAAACTTATTCCTACTTTTCGAATTTGTCATATTTCCCGTGCCACTTTTATGGACAACCATATCTTTTAGATTCATATTGCTGAGGAATTATTAAGCTTCCTTATCTCTTTTATAAAATATCTTGAGCTAAGCTGATTATTTTCTAATTTTATTTTAAAACACCAATTAATTAACTTTGGATTTGAGGCAATTAGGAAAACCATAAAAAAGAAATTGTTTTGGTAAATAAGAATCAATTGGTGTGGTCAATTTTGCAAAAGTATCTTATACTATATTATTAAAAAATCCTTTATTTAATAAAGTGATTAATTCATTGACATTTCAATGCACTCAATAAATGAAAAATAAAAGTATTACTACTAAATGTTTTCATCACCTCTTATAAAATAATATTTATTTTTCATCACCTCTTATATTATATATATATATATATATATATATATTAATGAAATTAGGCACCTGAGGTTGTCTAATTTTATGAAGGTTTCCATCCTATATATAAATCAAAATTGAGAAAAACATCGTATATATAATGAGCTATGATTCAAGAATCGATAAAAATTCTCAAAAAACATTACAAACAACGCCAAGACCAAGTGTTTGGACACTCCAAACACGACCCCTTATATATATCAACTCAAAAGACCTCTCAAATCACACAAAATAGTTTAATTGTTTACTGTTAAACAAAGGACTTTGGGCAAAGTTTATCAATTGATTTATTAATTTGATTCACTTTTTGTTCATAACTAGGTGATTAAAATCCATTTAAAGTCGAGATATGTACAGTCAATTGCATCAACAGCCCCACGTCGGTCCAATATGAGAAATTTAGTTTAGCAAATTATTAATAATGTCAATTTCTGTTTCCATATTCCAACTAACAATTCTAATATAACAAGGCTGACATACTTTATTGTCTTTTATATTGCATTATTATTAATTTAATCAACTTTTAGTGAGGTGGGCTCAATGTGGTTGAACTATATTTTCCTTGATTTATTTTTCTAATCATCAACTTAAGTACTTTATTTCGTGCAATTCCCAATGTCGGGCAATGGTATTCTCTTTTACTTAATTACTGTGCTAGTTATAACTTATAACTTATCATTACATAATTTCATATTTATTGGTGTCAAAACTGTGACATTATTTACCTTTACTATATTCAGGCCACACAAATTCCATTTAATATTAATATTATTAATAACGTTCTTTTTCCTCGAAGTAAATTAATTATGCAATTGATTGCACTTAGTCAAATAGGGTTTTAAATAAATAACTGCAAAAGAAAAGAGGAAGAAGAAGTGACGGGCAACCATACTGTCAATTTTGATGGCCCAAAAGAAAACAAAATTTCAACTTTCAATTCAATGTGTGAATAAATACTGGTCGCTGGATTAGAAGATCTTTCAATTATCCACACCAAAATATATTAAATAAATAAAATTATAATTCAACATTTTGATAACTTGGCTAACTCTTAATTTCCATCACATTAATTTACCAAGTGACGAGTATCCACCATTGGAGCATTTTTCTTTTTTTCTTGACTTAATCGTTTTTATGATCTAAACCTTTTCTCATATATGGATTTAGAGTTCTCTTAGTGTCACATAACAAAATTTTTTATTCAAAATAAGTTTACCTTTCCTATTTTTTATGCTATTTTGAGTGTTCTCAATTAATTAAACTTCTTCTGTCATTAAAACTTTAAAAAGTTGTATTGCCGCGAACTCTTGAACTCTGAATGTCCTAAATTAATTAGACTTCTTGTATATTTGGAATGTAGGAGCTCACATTACCACAAAGTCCCGAACTGTTGAGCCTTGTCCGACGAGTTATCATTTTATCTTTTCTTACTTCTCACAAAGTTGATCGATCACATATTTTAATTGGATATAATTCATCAATAAGAAAAAAAAAATTTATTTTATAATCTAGATAAAACAATATTCAATTAAGTAAAGAATATAGTAAAGTTATAAACTTTAAAACATTTTATTTCATTTTCAATTATATCGAATTCAATTAATTATAATAATAAATATATTACATTTTCTTTTTTGTTTTAAAACGTATTATATATATTAAACATAAAATATTTCCTACACAAATAATATTATTTTTGACTTATCATTCCCTCTATCACATATAAACATAACTATTCCTCACACAAATTTACCCTAATTAACCAAATCAAAATCCATCTAAAATTGGTCGCAAATACCAAAGAGAAAAAGCAGTGACAATGGGGGTTATTTCAACAGCGATGAAAAGAGTAAAGTCCAAATAATAAACTTCAATAATTCGACCTTTTCAACCGGGTCCCACACCATGATCTTTTCATTCTCACACACTCACAAACGCACAAAACCCACACAACACAAGTAGCTCGCTTTCAAACTCCCCTCCCTCAAAACCCGAAAAATCGCTCTCTCTCAATTCCAGATTTTTTCTCATATCATCACTGTTTCACTCACTGACTTCTGTCCCATTCCCAATGGTCATGAATTTCATCCTCTAATAATTAATTTCTCCATCTATAATCACTGGAACTCTAAGAGTCTCTCTCTGTGCGTTTATTACTTTATTTAACTCCGATCGAGAAGTGAGAAACTGTTTTATCTGGAAAAAAAAAAAGGATTTTGCTAGTTTTGAGAGTTGAAGGTGATGCGATAGAGAATAAATAGTTTGAAGTTTGAAGGTTTGTGGGTTGTTTGAGCTGAATTTTGCAGAAAATGGGTTCGTGTGTTTCGTTGCATAGAGACCAGGATTCGGCGATGAAGCTTCGGGTTTCAATCGGGTCGAAATCGGAGAAGATTTTGATACCATCGCCGGTGAAGGAGAAGGTTGATACAGTCAACCTTGAGAATCGCACGATCGCTGACATGGCGCCTAATTCATCCTCTCGTCGTCTCGAAAAAGGTAGTAGAAGTATGGGTTATGGCTTCGTTATGCTAATTTTTTCGCATTTTCATGGCGTCTGTTCTGGGTTTTCTTTCTACTTTTGGATTTTTTTATTGTTATTTTGATATGGGCTTCTTTTTTTGTTAGTTTAATTAAGAAAAAAAGATTTTTTTATCATTTGCATTTGTGGTTTTGGCGGAAAAAATGTGGCATATTTATAAAATATAATGAAAATTTATTGGGATAGTGAATTGCAAAAATATTGAAAGTTGGGATAATTTTTTTTATTTAATTATTTGATTAGTGAAGCAGTTTCTTTAAATTTTCTGCTTTCGAGCTACGGCTACCAAGTTTGGTGGGGAACACTTATTTTGCCCAATTCTTTGTTTGTATATACTTTTTGTATGATTTTCTAATTGCTTCTTTTTAGCCTTCTATGGGCTAGTTTTACTTGTATTATTATTTATTATCCTTGATGTTATTGAATCATTGTTAGATGCAAGTGTTATTAGAACATTGTAGAATTAATCATATTTTTATGGGGCTGTCATGAAATGCCATTGAATTATTGTTGGATGTACTGTTATCAAAACATCATAGCCAATTGGTCTCGGTCTAGACTCTAGTGGTAATTGACTAAATATCTAAGCCGTGTGTGATTCGAAACCTACTTGTTAAAAAAGTCCATTGAGGAGAGTTTTTTTTGTCATTTGGATCGAAAAACTAGTTAAATAGGATATAGAATCGACAAAAAGTTATTAGGACATTGTAGAATAATTATATTTTTATGGGGCTGTCATGAAAACTACGTCTAACTTAATAATTTATTACAAGGATTAATCCTAAGTTGCTTTCAACTGCCCTGTTTTTGTTTTGATTGTTTTTTCCCGAAAAATGTACTAATAGATATGCCCAATTAATACACTGTTGTTTGGAGGGACCATATAGGCAGGGAACTGGTATATGTTGGACTATTGTTTTTAAGAATGTAATAATTTCTTTTAGGTGTAACGTTTATTGCTGTATTTGAATTCAAAGCTGCGTTGCTCTCTTACTCAATGCTTGTTGATTAAACTTCACAGTTGTCTGATATGGACAAGGCATTTTGATTGGCTAAATTCCATGCATATTATATACCTTTGTAGGACCCTATCAACCCATAACTTCCTTTACCAATGATTCAATTATATCATGATATTTGGAAGAATTCTTGTCATTATTTCAATAATTGAAGTTGGTTTGACGTGATGATTTCGATTTCTTGTAGGTAGCAAAGACGAAGCATTCTTTGATACGCAGCCGTGGTTGGAGTCAGATGGTGAAGATGATTTCTTTAGTGTTAATGGTGGTAAGAAACATTCTGGGATACTGCAAATTCTTGGCGTAATCGTTTTCGCTGCAAGTTTGCGGGGGTTGTGTAGTTCGTATGAATTTCATGTGGGGGTTTTGTGTTATTTAGGAAACTTTGATAGGGTATTTACATAAGTTCTTGTAGTTCAAAGGGTTAGGAAAAATTCTAGTCCAGACCCAGCTTGGCCGGACCCAATCAATTAAAAAGGCAAGAGTATTACACTTGCCATTTGATTAGTCACTCTCCCCAAATTTTCCACCAACCACACGGCAAGTGCAAAACACTCATCCCTTTGTTACACCGGTTTGGCCGAGACAGGCTCTGTCTAGAATTACGCAAGGGTTAGGTGGGCTCTCATTTCAAATTATATGCAATACCATGAATCCATGATCAGTAATAGTTTACCTAATTTTGGTATGTCACTCTAAACAACACTTAACACATTATTACAGAAACCTCCCTTCTTATCTTCCATAATTACAGAAACTTCCCCTCTAGTTTCACAAAATTGTGTAACCCCCCAACACCAACACCCACATCCACACACGCTTACAGAATAGGATCACGCATATACCAAGCATTTATTTTGTTGGTTGGGATGAGATGGGATTGATGAGTGATGGGATGAGTTGTGGGATATGATGGTGGATTAATCATCCCATGGGGGGTGTGGGATGAATAATCAACCTTTTATCTAATATCATCACGGGTCATGTCATCAATCCTGGACTCGCAAAAATATTGGTTAAACATTAGTTTAAGTAGGATTTTAATCTAATCCCTCTTCATCATACAAAGTAAACATGCAATACTGTATAATCTTTCTAACATATCAAAATGCAGATTCCACCCCTTCTCGTGGAAGCACGCCGGTTCACCCCAAATTCTCCTCGGGAAACATAGAAATACCCAACAAACCTTCTCCAGTACAGGAAGTCATCCCTACTATTTCCTCACCTGATCAGCCATCTCCAAAGGACAAGAAAAAGAGACTCTCTGAACTGTTCAAAGAGAGCTTACGCGAGCACTACGATGAAGAAGCCACAGCAAATAAATCTACAAGTGGGACACCTTACCTAGCCAACTCCGTGGCAAGTAGTGAGAGAACTCCTAATACTTTGCTAAGAGGAGACGATAAATCGTCGAAATCTGTACAATGCTGTCTTCCTAGGTTGCTTTCGAGTAGGAGCTCTAACGAAAAGAGACTAACGATGAGCCCACTTCACAACGCCGCCGGGTGAAGTGATGGAGATGTACACCGTGCAAGCTGGTATTGTACCTTGGCTAATTTATATTTTGTTTAAAAACTGTAAAGCCATGTGTTTAAGCATGTGGGAATTTAGGATGGTTTTGAAGTAAGTTTTCTGGTTTATATATATGGTCAAATGAAGAGATGTCTGTTTGTGACATAAAGATGCAGAAATGCTGTGGGATGTATAGCCTCTCATGTACAGTGACGGACCTTATAATATGATGGTTAATTATAACCAGGATCCGTTTTGCTATATGTTTGTGGGTCAAAAGAGTGATTTGTGCAGAAACTTGTTTGGGCCAAATTTAGATTCCTACACCTGAATCGTCTTTTTTTGTTTTATTTTGTTCTATAGCCCATTTTCAAGGGTCGAGTCGGGACATACCACTTAGGCTGTAAAGTTCTCCTTATCAATGGTAGCTACTAGCTACATTTCCAGGGATTCGAATGCTGTGGTTAAATTAGCATAGCGCCGAACCACTAAGTTACACCACTCGGTGGTACCTGAATTCTCATTATGCTTGATGGTTGTTACTCTTTGGGCCTATCATAAGTGATTTAGTCAGTAATTACAAATAAAAGGGCCTACTCATACAAATTTACAAAAACTTGAATAGCACGGTTTCAATGACACAATTAGGGAATTTAACGTTTCCATTACTCATATCCATTGTCCAAAAAAGAGAAATAACACAAATAGTACTAATATCAGTCATCCAACAACAAGAAATAATACAATTAGGGAGTTTAACGTCTCAATTAGTCTTATCAGAGGGAGTAATTGGGGAACCAGTATTGATCCTCTTTAAAAATAAAATAAAAAATAAAAAATTCCCTCGCGCATAACTAAAGAAAACCCCATTACGCATATCACTGATTGTATACTTAGTCACGTTAAGAATGAATTATATTTCTAAATTTAATGGGAATAGACTATTAAAAAACTATTTTCTTTACAAATAATTGCAAATGCATTATTAATATAGTGCTACCGTTTATTGAATATATAAGGCATTAATCTTTTGAAGATTTGTTAAAATTTAGGAACATGTTTTCGACCTACAGAGTAATAGAACTACATAATTTGTTCACCAAAAAAAAAGATTCATATCAAATAATGCGATATTTTAATTGGCACGTTGGGAACGAGTAGGTCGATATGGGTAAGTAATGCGTCCCACTTCATTTCATGGGATTTGGACATTTTATACTGGGATCATCCTGTTGCCTCTGCTTCTACGAAACCTTCATCTAACTGTAATTAGTTTTCAGCTGCAACAATTCCGGACAAAGACAAATGACCTTTTTACGTATCCAACCTCAACTAGTCTATGTTTCGTTAGTGGAAAATTTAAATCCTAATTCGATTCGACGAAATTCAACAAATTATAATGATAAATGTATTATATTTATTAATAAATTAGTTGATCTTCCTAAAATTTTTACCAATTACATAAATATAAAACACTTATTTTCTTATAATATTGATTTGATCGAATTAAGTTTGAATTACAGTTGCCTTGCGTACATGATATCCTTTTCCTTCAAAGAAAGATTATTAAATATTAGAAAGAATTTTATTTACTAAATGTTAGGAGCGGCGCTAAATCTCTCAACTTGAGCTCCATTATTTCAATCAATTACATTGACAAGTATATTTTATATGTTATAATTTAATTGATCATTCTTTTTAAAATTACAGTTAAAGTTACGGAGTGAGTGGGAACTTGGGGCGACTGCCCCTCTCTCCTCAATTTTTATGGTCTTTGAATGTTTTTTTCATTATTTCAAAATCTTTAATCCTTTTATAAGAAAATTTAAAATAACAATTTCATCCACTTCCAAACCAACTTCTCATAATCTTATTCTCCCACCCCTATGATAAGAACAAAAACATTCATTCTCATTATACTAGTTTGACCTATTTATCAGGCCAGCATTACCCGAGTAGATTCTTAATTAAGGATTAAGAGGTTTTCCATTAATTACTCATGCCTAAATCAATGATAACGGGCTATGGCTACAACCTCGGACATTGCCATAGACTTAGGTGTATATATGTGTAATTTATAATTGGACAGTTACATTCTCAATTGAACAAATCAACAAATTATGAGAACCTCGTAATGGATTATACAAACATGTATTTAAGCTATCGAACTGAAAAAGGGAAAAGACCAAAAGTAAAGACATCAAATTTAAAGGGCAATAATATACCACTTTTTTCTTTCTAGTTTAAGTTCAGAATTGCTTATTCTGTTCTCTTTCCCATCCCTATAAATCCCCAACTTCGATTCTCAAATCTCAAGTGTCACAAGCATTATTTCTTCAATAATTAAGCCATTAATCATGCCTTCTAATAGCTTATTGCTTTTAGCTTTTGTAAGCTTTTTCTCACTCTCACTACACATACCTCAACAAGCTACCGCCGCCACCCGCCGCCGCTTTCTTACACCCGTCGGCGGAAGTAACAGTACTCCGCCGCCGGCCGGAATATGCTCCGCCGCCTTTATTGTACACGGCTACAAGTGCCAAGAATTCAAAGTAATTAATTGTCCTGTAAACAGATTAGTGTTGTGATTAAAAAGTTAATGCATGCAAACGTGATTATGAACTTAATTAAGGGACTTTTTTGTTTTATATTTAGGTGACGACTGATGATGGATACATACTAAGCGTGCAACGAATACCGGCGGGCCGGACCGAAGGCGGCGGCGCGAACCGGCCTCCGGTTTTGCTGCAACATGGAGTTCTTGTGGTGATGAATCTTTATCATTTTCGTTCATTAGAAATGTTATTTGAATTGAATTTATTTTTAAACTAAGGTAGAATTAATTTGCAAAAATTGTTGAATAATAATTGCAGGATGGAAATTCGTGGCTTTTGAATTCTCCTCAAGAGTCTCTTGCGATGATACTGGCGGATAATGGGTTCGACGTGTGGATTTCCAACGTTAGAGGAACCCGGTTCAGCAAGGGACATGTCAACCTTGAT
>JBBMKE010411199.1:0-11602 GCA_037834125.1 Lippia alba | reverse complement strand
ATATATCATTTTGGATTCAAAACCATTTCACATTAGGGCATTATAGGGTCGTTTTACCTATTAGAAGAGAAACCCACTTTATAAGCCAAAACAAGCAAGAGCAAGCTCAAGGGGCGGCCTCGTCTCCGTACAAACCCGGATCTGTGCAAAACAAGTGAAGTGAGACTCATGAGACCACAAAAGATGCTCAGAAATGCATATGACATGATATGAGATGCATACAAGTTATACCAATGTCATGGGAATGCAACACATAGCCATTTCCTTCATTCTTTCTTTCATTGAGTCAATCATGATCAATCGGATACATATCATACGCAATTCCCTTCAATACAAGATGAAATTCACCAAAGGCATGCATAAGTCATATATATATACTTGAATATAAGTCATATAAAGCATAAAATTAGGAGATCATATACATTTAGGGTTCACATATCAAGCATTCGATCAATCAAGCGCAACGAGGAGCAACGAGGATACACGAAGGCATAACACGTTCAATCCACGTCACACGAAACCCAAATTACATCATATAGCATATAATACATGCATGAGACACATCATAAACCAAAACCATGCATAACAACTCATAACCATGCAATACATCCTCATATACAATCATACAATGCACGGAAAACAAGATCGAGGAGGGAAACGAACGAACCGGGCAAGAAAACGAAGAAAAACACTAAGCGAACCAAACAGGGGGGGTAACGGCCGTTACCCCCTTCCCTTCACAAAGTGGGTAACGGCTGTTACCTGGTATAGGGGGCCTCCCTGTACCAAGTAACGCCCGTTACACCCCAAAAGGCTAAAACGGGCTAACGCCGTTTACTATGTCCAGGGCTGCGAAAATCTGTTTTGCAGCCCTGTTTTGCTTCTTCAAAAGCCACAAAACCAACCCACACTCATCCCACAACATCAAGTCAAGACCCCAAAGCATGAAATACATGAATCAAAGCTCAAACATGCAAGGAAATGGACTAGAACACGAATTCAAGCAAGGAAGGTGCATGTGTGGTTGTGTTCTCCAAATTTCCCAACCAAGTTCATTAATGGAAACTCCCTTAATACTCAAATACCACATATAAGCTTCCATAAAATCATTAATACATGCTTTAGGATCAAAACCCACCAATAAAACACAAGAAAAACACAAGGAATCATGCTAGCTCAAAATTTGGCATTCAAACCCTCATATATGGTAACTCATGCAAAACAAGATTATCCCATGCATGCTATGGCTTAAATGAAAGAGGGGAAGATGCCATGCAATAATCTTTACTCACTTATCAATGAGATGGAGGGATCAAGATGGTGGTTCAAGCTTGAAGATGATGAATAGCGCACAATTCCTTCTCTTCTTGGTGTCTCAGTTTTTCCTTCAGATTTTGGAGGGTTTGATGTATTTAATTTAAAATGAAAGGAATGAGAGCTGATAGGGATTTAATTGGGGAGAAAATGGGTACCAAGTTTGCTCTATTTGGGCCAAAATTGAGAGAGATATGGATTCTTGAAGTGGGTAGGGTCATGGTGGCGGGTTCACTTGACGTGTTTGGATTTAGATTGCATTTTAGATGGTTAAACGGGTTCAGGAATATGCAATGAACACATATTTTCACTCATAACACACATAAGCACGTCATACTCGAAAATTACCGAAATCAGAAAACACGAGGCAAGGAAACGGCACGCGATTTCAACGTACATGCGCATAGAGTTCACACGTGCAATTAATCCATTCAAATCACATTTCACTTAATCCAATTACGTCACATTGACAATTATTTTATATAATATCAAGTAATATCATATAATTACGTAATTAAAGGAATTGAAAATGCGCAAATAAGGTCACACATACATACCTGTACGAACGAACCAACGGGGCGTCACACTTAGGCCGTACCTAATAGCGTAAGTCGTGACGGCAATGCACCCCTCTGGGGTGCTGCCCATCCTCTCGTCCTCCTTGGGCTTAACTACTTCGTACCCCTCAATAGGCCATAGTCCATCCCTCGATCTCCCATAACCCGTCAGGAGGTCTTGAAGTTTTTCGATCTCTTCGTCATCCACTATACTCCAAGTGTCAGAATGGTGGAGGGCTGTAAATTGAGAACCCTCTTTCTCCTTTTGACTAGAGGTTGATGCTCCCTCCGTCGACCCCTCCTCTTCGGGCTCACTTTGCTCTATCGCTGGCTCAGATTTGACCTCCTCCTCAACGTTCATTGGGTCCTCATTGGGAAGGGACTCGTTGTTTGACTCCACCTCGGACGAGGATGAACCCGAGGACAAATCAACCCTCTCAAAGCCCATCCCCATAGGACGTTTCCAGGGCGTCTCCTCATCTTCATCGACCAACACTCAAGCATAGTATTCAGGGATGTGTTTTTCTGTGGGAATGAGAATTTGCTTACGAGATGCCATTATAATACTAAAAGGAAAAAAGGTAGAAAATGAACAGAGAGAGGTCGAGATGGTACCTTAAATCAAGGAATGAGAGATCGACCGGGAAAAAGCTTCTGAAAGTTCTAGGGACTCTTGCGATCGAAAAGCTCTGGGGTGCTCTGAAGGCAAGGGCTTGTTACTGCTCTGAAAGAAAGCGTGAAAATGACAAGCCCCACCACTTTTATTTATAAGCAAAGGGCTCGGGATACGAAAGGTCACCATAATGATGGTCTGAACCGCCGACAGGCGCCATCATTACACCTCTTCCCGCCCAAACGCTGCCCCAAAAGTCAAATACCCCGCTCAATTTCAAAAGGCGCGCCCATCAAAGCCCTGAATGAGGCGACGACACGTGTACGGACGCAACGACTTCTGACAGAGATTGTCGGCTATGTCAAGTCATAACGGTCAATCTGGGGGGCTAATGACGCGGCTAAATCTGACGCGGACACGTGGCAAGCATACAACAACGTTGACACATCACCAAACCAGTTCAAGATCATTCGAATGTACGCGGACGAATCGGTTACAAGCTAACATGCCAGAAGGGCGAAATCGATCACTCCCCCTCTAGGAGGAATTCCGACCTCTACCCAACTGCCATCACTGTGTAAGCTCAACTGAAACAACCTCTGAGATATCGATCTCCTTGGGCACCTCGACCCCTTGCACCCCATACACGTCACAAAGGTCCTTGTCAAGAGTCGCCATCACCTACGGACAACCTCTGCAAAAGGTCTGCAAAAAGGGGATTGTACAAAGACGTACTGTTCCCTGCCGGCGGACGCTGCATTAAATGCACCCCCACTGCGTGAACAGGTGTCCCACACATCCCAAGGCCTATAAATACGTCCCAAACTCAAGGCATTGGTAAGCAAGCTTTCCCAAACACAACTGTTCATTCGACCTTCTATCACGATCTAGTATCTGACTTGAGCGTCGGAGGGCCAAACTGAGATCCAACCCCCATTCCCCCAGTTGGCCTTCAGTTCACGTTTCCCTCTTTGTGCTTTACAGGATTCTCGACCGCCAAGACTTTTTCCCTAAAATATACATTCTTGAGTGGTTCGAGCTCGGAATCGACCCCAGCAGCACGCACCGATTTCGATCCAGCTCAAAATTGTATGAGAACCTATTTTATTTTGGAACGTTGGGCACGTTTTCCGACATTGGGGTGAATTGATATTCATGCAAGCGAAAGCTGGAATTTACCCACCAAGGTAAAAGATCCATTACATTGAGTTATCTAAAGAAAGTGCAGGCCACCAAGTAAAGGTATGCCTCCCCTAAATGGCCAAGAACAAAAGTCGTAATTTTCTAGTGACAATGATTAGCCAGCAAAAGAAGTAAAGGTCTCTAAGGATCACATTCAAATATCAGGTCACGTCTGGGGCGAGCGGCGTTTGCCACACGTGTTTGTGTAATAATTAATTAAATTTATTTAATTAATGTCAAAATTTTAATTAATTGAAAATTAATTATTTTTTTCTTCCCAGAATAAAAAAAGCTAATTAATAAACAATTAAATAAAAGTTATTTTTTATTGACATATTTATTTATTTTAAATATATAAATAAATATAAGTTCTAAAGAAGTTTGGATAAGCTTTCATAGGATTAAGATTAATTAACTTATCCAAAGGCCTTTATATTAACCTTTTAACTTATTGTAAAACTATTTTAAAAGACCTTACTGTAAAACAATTAAGCTTGTAGCAAACAACAAATTAACAAGGATATTATTTGTACCTTAAAAGTTAATTTAATTTAATTAATTAATTTTTTTTTTTAAGAAGGGAGGCCTCACCAGGCCAATTTATTGAATATCCGAAAAAACAAAGTCCAAGGCATACAACGAAATGTGTGAAAAACCAACGCAGGCCGATGCGGCATTATGAGCTAAAATGTGGGCGACTCTATTCGCGTACATCTAATGAAAAAAAAACGACAATGCTGAAAATTAGAACAGAGCAACATAATATCATCAAGATCAGAGAAAATGTCTTCATAGCTACTAATATGCTTTATCACCGAAGAGTTGTCGCCCTCGATCTAAGATGATATTTGTCCAACCAAAGTCTCCAGCTAAGCGGGCTGCCGACAATGCCGCGATAGTTTCTGCGGCTTTCGGATTCGTCACGTACTTCTTACAATCTGTTTCCCACCCCACCCCACCACACTTCCATTTTCATATCTAGCAACAGCGCCAATTTTAAAAACATTATATACAAACAAACAACAAAGTCATCACCATTATTTGTTAAATTTACAAGGACATTATTTGTGCCTATTAACAGAATTATATACAAACAAACAAACAACAACGTTATCACCATGCATTATTTGTGTCCACGGAGCATGCTTACAATGTGAGAATTCACTTCATACTTGGAAAAGCTATGAGGGGCACTGCTTTATGAAGAGAAAGCCCAAATATTTCACTCAAGTCCACTTCTTCTGGCTTCATTCCCGGTTCAAGTTTCCAGTCAAAGTTATGAACCATACATGCTACCATGAGATGCACCATCCGATGAGCCAACGGCAGCCCCGGGCATATTCTCCGTCCCGAGCCGAATGTAATAAGCTCGAAATCTTGCCCGCGATAGTCTATTTTGCTTCCCAAAAATCTTTCGGGCTCAAAGGAGTCTGGATTCGACCATATCTTTGAGTCATTGCCAATGGCCCATACGTTCACGAGTATTTGTGCGTCTTTTGGGATCATATAACCATGGATTTCTACATCGGTTTCTGCCTTGTGAGGGACTAGAAACGGGCCGGAAGGATGACGCCTGAAATTCTCTTTGATCACTGCATTTAAGTAGGGGAGTCTTGAGATGTCTGATTCTTCAACTTGTTTATTCTCTCCTATAATAGTCCTCAACTCTTCCTTCACTTTGGACATTTTATTCGAGTTGCGTATTAGTTCTGTCATTGCCCATAGCACTGAATCTGCAGTCGTATCCGAACCTGCAAGTATTAAGTCCTGACACAAACAAAAAATGATTAGCAGTTCTGTTTCTGACTTTCAATTGAATTAAAGTTCTTACACAAGTCCACAAGAAAATTAGGAATAATTTTGTTTTCGATGCCAATAACCTTTGTTGTTTTAACGGAAAAACCGGTCATAAATGACTGTGGAAAGGCCCCCCCCCACATCAATTAATCACTCGAACACCCATAAAAAAGAAGATTCGGCGACAATATTTACACCAAAATGCCCAACTCCAATACAAATGCAATACATCATGCTCGATGCCTATAATTTACTATAATATTGGTTTCTGGAGTATACTTTTCTAATATCTCAAATTTAAATTAAGGGAAAAGTTTTTCATCAAAACTTTGCATTTGTTTGTAATTTACTACAACAATTTTTTGTTACAAACTGTCATTTAAAGTTTGTATATGTCATGCACTCCAACAAATTTATTTTATTTTATTTTGTGATTTTGGCTACAAACATGACAGTGGCATATTTACAAAACATACACGTCAGTTGTATTTTTACCAAAATCACTCAAAAAAAAGTTTAGATGTCAGTTTGCAACGAAAATTTATCGGAATGGTAAATTGTAAAAAAGGAAAAATTGGGATGGCAAAAATTTTTTTCCCCCAAATTTAATATTATAATTGTCAATTTGTATCAATTTTAGTAATTGGAAGTTATGGCATAGAAATTTATGCACCTGATTTTACAAATTACAACTATTGCGATCACCTCATTTGGCATAGATATGAGTTTGATGAAATTAGAAAAGAGCATTCTTAATTTATTTTTCCTTATCAAATTTTTTTCGCTTTTAATCTTAATCGCCTATCAATATATGTTGTGAATGTTTGTAAATGAAAGAGGAGACGAAATATAAAAATGAAATAATCTGGATGAATAGAGTTTGAGATATAAAATTGAAATAAGAAATTTAAACTTACTGATTAGATCGATAAAAGATTCTCTTATATATTAATTTCAATTGTCTGTGAAATTAATGTGAATTAGTGAATGGGAGTTGAAAACCTTTTGAAACAATAAAACGGATGTCAATAAAATCCTTACCATAAGTAAATGTTTCAAGTCATTTCGAGTGAAATCAGACTTGTCTTGGTTGAGATCAAGGAGTGCTTCAAGTAGATCCTTTCCCCCGGTAGAATTTGATGACATTTCCCTCAATTGCAACCTTTTACTAATTATCTCATCAAACTTTCCAAGTAATTTCGATTGATAAAACTCTGTTTTACGCTTAAGACCTTGTGGATCAATCACTCTAAGAACTGGAAAGAAATCAGCAACATTAGGTGTGCCTGACATCTTCATCAACTCCTGAACGATTTCCTTCATTTCTTGAGCCGAATCCGAATCAAAATTAGCAAAATCGATAGAAAACAGCGTTGAAGAGACCAAATTTAGAGTAGTTACGAATGCAGCTTCCCCGATATTCACCAATTGGCTGTTGCTACAGCATTTCTGGAAGTGACAAAAAACGAATAATGATTATATATATATACATATAAGAAGGGTGTCTTTTGACCCAATGATTTTAATTTTGACCAATTGAAATTTTGTAATTTTTTTGATATTTTTAATTAAAACTAAAAATTTTGATTGGTTGATGCTTAATAAATTAATTTTAATCCCTTAATTTTTGGAAGTTATCCACAACTAAAGCATCAATTTATAGTAAAATTTATTTTCAATGTATAAATTTAGAAAAATATATTTTAACTTAAATTCAAATGTAACTGATCATATAATCAATGACAATATATTAATTCTAATAAAAAAATTCCAGTGATTATATTATTTATAAATTTAATATTAAAAATATCTGATAAATATCTCTTAAAGGATGTTATCTATCTATATCTATTATTAAAAAATGTTCATTGATTAATTTTAATTAATAAATAATATAAATCATGGATAAAGCAGATTTGGTACGCCAATCATGGATATTAATTTATGCCAATCTAGGGTTTTAAAATGATTATCTATACTATATTATTAAGCCAGAGGGCCAAGTTTGGTCTCTTGTACTCTCCATTTTTTTTTATTTATTTTGAAAAGAAACCACCCCACAACTCTCCATTTCTTTTCTTTTCTTTTTAATTTAATTTTAAAAAAAGAAACCACTCCACATACAACATCAACCGTTCTTAAATTATTTTCTTGGACTCTAGATCTCTTTTTAGTTTTGTTTTAATTATTTTTATTTTCTTGAACTCTATATTTCTTTTTAATTTTATTTTAATTATTAAAAAAATATCAAAGTATAAAATTAATTGATTTCAAACATATAAAATACTAAATCTTAATTTTTATTTATTTACAATCTTAATTTTTTATTTGCACACGCATTTGAGTGTGCAGAGTTGCTAGTGCCAATTATCTATACTATATGTTAAGCGAAAGAGGCAAATGTGGTCTCTTGGTTGATCTCTAATTTCTTTTTTATTAATTAATTTATTTATTTTTTCATCACATACAAAACGTGTTTCATCTCCACTTTTCTCTCAACTTACGTTTTAATTTTATTCTCTTCTTCTATATTCTTTTTTTTTTCAAATATTTGATTTATGTTTTAATTGTTTTCTATGTGAGAAATTAATCGCTTTGGTTTATTATTTATTTTTATTTTTTTCTCATATTTTATAATTTTATTTTGTATTAGTTCTTAAACTTTAATCATATTAAAAATAATTATAAAATAAATATGAACATAAAATTTTTAATTTAATATTTATATAATTATAATTTTATTATTTGCACACGTATAGAATGTGTCAGAATTACTAGTGAATCCATTATACAGGTGACAAGCTATGATGTACGGACACGGATACGACACGACACGACACGGACATGGCGACACGAATTTTTCTAAAAATTTGGGACACGACACGGCTCCGACACGGCTATATTATATATATAATTTTTGTAACATTAAGCCAAATATTTTTTATTTTACAAGCAAAAAATAATTTTTTACCTATAGAAAGTCAATATACATGTTCAGTTGTAGCAATTATATTTTATTAATGTCATATTGAAGTTAGATAAATAAGAAAAAATAAGCTCAATAAAGTAAATTGTATTTTGAAGTTTAATGGGCCAAAGGCCCAATCTATGAAGTTTGATTGAGAGTTGGAAATATATATTTGCTTAAACCTAATTCCTAATCGCCGCACTCATCCTTTTCTTTGTAACATTGTCTCTGCCAAAAAATACTCAACCCTTATAGATGTGAAGCTGAGTCCTCCTCCCAAAATCTCCCCACCGCCACTGCTGCCATCACCGTCGCGGACTCCTCTTCCCAAAATCTTCCCACCGCTACTGTTGCGCGGACTCATCTTCCCAAAATCTCCGCACCGCTACTGCTGCAATCACCTCCGCCAAGATAAATAATCTTCAACATGAAATTTGGCAGAGTGATGCAGCCTCGCATAACCTCACCGCCACCGTTACCCCGCGAAGGAGCCTTCACCATCAGAGTTGATGAGAGACAAAGCTTCCCCCTTCCAAAAATCCAAACCTTTATGGATCCGTGTCCAGGCCGTGTCCTATTTATTTTATTATTTTTTTAATTCAGACACGGATTAGGCGTGTCAGACACGTATCGGAGGCGTGTCTGTATCCGTGTCCGACACTGCACGACATCATTTTCCGGCGTGTCCGTGCACCGTAGGTGACAAGTCTTTACCCTCAGCGGCCCCCTCATATTCGCTTCCGCTCGGCCAATGATCCAATTAAATAGGTGGCCCAATATATTGCTAATGGATAATATAATTAAGGCTATTAACGTCAGATTATTCGTCAGTCACATGCTCCTGATTAGGGCTGTCAGCGGGTCGGATTCAGGTCGGATTAGGGGATTCTGGGTCCGAATCAAACAAGAGGCTCCGACAACAAGATCGAATTCGAATCCTATTGGATTCGAATTTATTTATTTTGAATCCATGCATAATCGGATCGGACTATATCCGATTAAAGATCCGATCCAATTAGTAATAAAATTTATTTTTTTTATTTAACAAATTTAATGTAAATATTAATAAATAATAATTATTTAATGGATTATTTGATGGTTTTATTTATATTTGTTTAAAATAAGTTAATTTAAACTTGTTGATAAAGGAAAATATATACTTTTAGAGTAAATAATTCAAATTTAATTGTTGTTTAAAGTGATAATTATGTGAAAATTATAATTTTAGTCATCTTACTTAATATTAGTACTAGTAAATAATTTATTTAAATTAGATATTATATATATAATCGGATTGGGATTATTAACGGATCGGATTCATTAATTTTATATTCGCTCCATTTATTTTGGATAACAAATATTTACAATCGGATATGATCCATCGGACATTTTTATCGAATTCGAACCAGATTCAGATTAAAATCCGATCCGACAGCCCTAGACCTGAGAATGCTTGTATAGTTGTATAGAGACTAGAGTATAGAGTATAGACATATATGGTGCTGTAATTGTATTTCATTTCATCTACTCAGAATTCAGTTGGGCTGTTGGGGTGCCTTGAAAAAAAAATCAGTTGGGGGGATTGGCTACAAATTGGTTACTGGGCTTGGCCCATAATTTGAGATCATTTAAAGAAGGAAAAGTTAATAAACACTATTACCACTTGATTTTATGGCCTAAAATTATGGGCCTGTTATATTTATAACTAGGCTATTACCAAAACAAAGTCTACAAATTGGCCCAGTATCAGTGTCCTAAACTCAATGTTTCAGTTAATTAGTCATACTAGTAATTGTGGCATACTCCTTTTTTTTTGTTATTTAATCTTATTAAAAATAATGTTTATATTAAAATTATTTTAATTTTTAATATATTACTAAATTATAATAAATAAAATAATATAAAAGATAATAAACAATACTATATTTGAAAAAAATAAAGAATTATATGTATAAGAAATAAAAAGAATTGAAGTGAGAGAAAAAAAGATATGGCAGAAAAATATTGTTAAAGTGAGTACAAAAAACGCAAGAAAATGAATTAAAAAAATAAAAACAAAAAAAACGGACTTAGGTCTCTAACTTAATAGATAGTAGAAATAAGGGACGTTGTTATTCTTTTTGTCTTAATTTGAGGCGGTTAGTGCTATCATTGAATTATCGTCATCTCAAGCAGTATGATTATCTTTTTCATTAAATTATAGATACCTCACAAAATATTGATTTCTTACTAAAACAATTCTAAGAGTAAGATAATTGATTTCTTACTAAAACAAGTCAAAAGAGTTAGATAATTGACCAAGACAACCGACTAGGAGATTTTGTTGGATACATGTCTTTTGAATCAATACGTCTCATTAATTGTTACATAGCTATTAAAGAATATCAAAGTGCATAAAAGCCTATAAAAATGTATTTGGAAAACTAACTTGCGTTTGTCGAATTCGAATTAATAACAAAGCACAATCGGCTTTATAAATTAAGGTGTTAAATATATTATTAAATTGTAAATTTAAAAGTAGAAATGATCGGTTTAATTTATAAGCGATAGTGTGCATTGCATGCGCATGGTTTGGGGCAGCGCTAGAACAATTATGGAGCTTCACTGCTGCAAATTTAAAATTAATATTCGAACTTCTAATATTTAATTAGAGTCGGACCAATTTTGTACATTTAAACACAGTATGACAGTATACTAATTCTATGGAACATTATTACGGGAACAAGAAAACAGAACTCCTTTTTTCATGTCAAAACGAATTAATCTTTTTATCTTACACGCCTTTCTTGTTGAAAGAAATCTCAAACCTACCGTTTTGTGTTAGACCAAGTTTACCCGTTCGAAATCCACTGTTTAGAGAACTTCAATAAGGGCCAAAAATTATGCAACATAGATTAATTATATTTCTAAATTTTGAAATGATTAAGTTCGTTATTAATTGTGTACACAACTTTAAAACAAAAGGTTAGTTATGTTCTAGACTTCTAGTACGTGTCATCTCGCATGCGTTGTTATCATAAGTGAATGTTGCCTTCAAACAAAAATCAGCAAGACAAAGATTTTCACATCCTTAAAAAGAGGTGGAAAAGGTAAATTAATTTGTGGTTATCATAAATAGTTTGGTCAAACAAATTTTGTTTGTACCCGTTCGTGTGTCGGTAGGTAAAACTT
>JBBMKE010411132.1:0-11609 GCA_037834125.1 Lippia alba | reverse complement strand
GTGCATCACACTGAAGCCAAGTAAGATCACTGCCAGTGTCGATGTCCAGAAAGTACGGCTTTGGAGGTTGGCCTATGCTGATTGCAACATGATAGTACCTACGTAAAGAAAACGGTTATGGAATTAAATATTTAATTTTATCTAATCTCTGTAAGGTTGAAATTTTTAATAAAAGGGATAGTTCCACTAAGATACTTGAGGTTCGGCCTAATTACAAAAACTTCCCCTAAGGTTAGAAAATTTACAACCCCCCCACCACACCTTAAGTTTTGGCCTAATGCATGCCATTGTAGTCATGAATTTAAATTAGAACACTAATCAGGCCCAAGACCAAATAGGATACCCAAAGAAATGTAGAGATGAAATCATTGACCATCCATACAAACATAATGTAAAATTCTTTGACAGGGGAAGTCCTCGTAATATCTCAAACCTCCGCGAAAGTTGGCGTAATCGTGCAAAACCTTAGGACATGTCAGTGTAATTACCCTATAATAAAAGTGTCGTTTCATATGATATCAGATTCAGGCCATGGCAACAATAGAAAAGCTGGATAATAAAAGAAATTAGATGAATGAAGAACTAAACAGAGACAGGTACTTCCGAGAATCGACAAAAAATGTCCAGAAACAAGCAGACACTCTAAAGAAAAGGAAAAAAACAACTTTCTTTACAAGGAAAGATTCATGCAGAAGCTGATTCTAGTGACGAGAACTTCACAAAATTGATGTCATTATTCACAAGTAGAAGAGCAAAAGATCCTCACAAAACATTCCAAATCCCAAAAGTGCTCATAAACAGAAGAAATCATTGAGAAGAAGATCAAACAATCCAAAATTCATCACATTAACAGCAAAAAAAACTCATCATCCCGAACATCAAACAGACAAATCCCAAACAAAATTAGACACTCATCTGATCATCAACAACCCTCACTCTCAAAACCCATCTGAAAATCACAGTCAAACAACAATCAAGAAACTCAAAAACACAGACAAATTCAAGAAAACCGAATCAAGAACAGCAGACCCACCCTTTCGGATAAACATTTCCAGAAACCGGGAAAATCACAGACGACCCAGAGCCCTTGGGCTGCTTCTTGCTGACGCTAGCAGCTGCCGCCCCCCATGCGCAAAGGTACAACACCAATGCCTCAAGGTACATCATTTAATCCACACAAAGATCACTAAATTCACCAAAAGGGTTCCTCGGAAAGGGATTAAAATAGCTCAAAAGGGAGGTAATTTACACTTTTATCTGATTCAGTCGCATATAAAGCAAGAGAGAGAGTGTATAAGCGAGAGAAATGAACTGAAAAAAGAGTAGACTTGAGGGAGGACTTCGGGAAAAAGACAGTTTTCTGCTGAAATTTGCCCCTTTTTAAATTATTTTAATTCTTTGTTTCCGTTTGATTCCTTGTCTTTTACACTGGAAATTTGTCGGAAGGGAGAAATGGTGGCTGCATTTGGGGTTGTTGGAAATTTCATCTTTTGGAATACGCGGTTGGGAGACGATGAACGCGTTTGGATTGAATAGAGTCAGAGATGAAGAACATATTTTACTAATTTTCTGTTTCGTCTAAACTATAAATATAGCTTATTCACTCTCCTCCAATTATAATATTAATTAAATGAATTGAATTGATTATTAGAGGGCGTTTTGGTAGGGGTATTAAGTGAGATAGGAATTAGGGGTGAGGATTAATATTGTGTTTGGTATCATGTATTAGGGTTTCGGGCCAATTATCATTTTATATGAAAGCCCGGTTGAGCCCGCCACTGTTTGGGTATTAACCCCTACACCTAATATCAGCCATTCCTTAGGTATTAACTGAGATTGAGCAATTGCTCCACTGTTGAGAATTAATTTTGCCATACATTGCCCCTCATCGTCAATTTCATTTTACTTCTCATAATTCAACACTAGGGCTTCTTTACCCGGTTCGTGAGCCTTTGCTGCTGCAAACTGTTTTTCTTCGTAAGCCAGGAAAAATTGTCGCACCTGTGTTTTAAAGGTAAGAGTTTCTTTCCTCCTTTATTTAAATGCCCGATTTTGGTTGTTTTTTGGCTCCTGCTGCAAATCTACATTTTGGTTTGAATCTTGTTCGTTGTTCTCGCGACGACGCTTGTGGGTTGTGCCTCCAGTGGTTGGATTGCGTGTTTGTGCAGAAGCGGGAGCCAGTCACAAGCATTGTTACCAGGTAATTCGTAAGCTGAGCGAGCGCTCTTTTGACATTGATGATGCTTTCTGCTGTTTATTTGGGGAGATTATACTGCTGCGACCTTTTTTTTTTTTTTGGATTTTTTATGCTTTGCTTGTATGAAGCCTGCTTTGCTTTGTCCAGCTGAGAACTATAATTGTTGGGTTTTCGTTATTCTGTGAATGTCGTATATTGCAGTTGGTACAACTTGGTCTTTGTTTATTCTCAATTTTTGAGTATGAATTTCAATTGTAGATTTGAATCTTCTTAAAATGGACCCACACACAAGGCTCCGTTATGTAGCTTGGGTTGAATTTGTTATTAAGCGAACGACTGTTTACTTTGCATTGCTATACTTGTTGTATGTTTGGTATAATGAAACTGTAGTGAGTGAGAGGAGGTCACGTAAGCGTTCTTATTCGATCATTGCTAAACAACCCGACCAGTTGAAACATTTGCGCCGTTTTTTTTTTTAGTGAGCGATAAAAGCTGCATTGATAATCTTAGAATGGATAGGAATGCCTTTTGGCGTTTGTGTTATATTTTGGAGCATTTTGGGGGTTTGACACACGAGAGATTCATAACGATCCCTTGCAAGGTTGCAATGTTTCTTAATATTTTAGCACATCATAATAAGAACCGTACGGTCATGAGTGACTTCTATTGTTCTGGGTATACGGTTCTTCGCATCAGCAATATGTTGCTCATTGAACCCATTGCTATGGACCAGTCTTGCACAATGGAGCCGTGGAAGCATTTTTAGGTTTTTTTTTATTTGTATACATTGACCGCCCAATTGTAAGGGGTTGCCTTGGAGCCTTAGACCGTATGTGGAGGTGATTGTCCGGCAAAAGGACCAACCTAAATATCGCACACAGAGAGGGACGATTTGTGTTAACGTCCTTGGAGTGTGCAACCCACAGATGAATTTCATCTACGTCCTTTCCGGGTGGGAAGGATCAGCCGCTGATAGCTGCGTTCTTCGTGATGCGCTTAGCAGGCCTAATGGTCTCAAGGTCCCTACAGGTTAGCCCAAATTAATTTGTAGGTGTATTTCACTTTTTTAATCGTTTTGTAATTGTTTAGTGATCGACCATTAACACCTTAACTCGTGTGATCCTGGTGGATGTTTCATTTGGAAATAGGAGCTGGTTAGGTGGGACTGGTTGGGAACTTGGATTTATTTATGTGAACAAGTACTGGAAATGACATTGTATCTGTGAAAAATGAGTTGGAAAATGGTTCTGTCGTAGTGATTCTGTGTTGGAAATGGTTGTTGTTTTCTGAAACTGACACGGCACATGCATTGGTTCTTCTTGAAATTGAGTCGTTTCTGTTATTCTGAATTGTTAAGATAGTTATCTGAAAAGGTGAATTCTTTTCGAAAACTGAATTGTAAGCTGAAGTTTTTTGCATGACACTGAGTTGGGAGATGGACTTGTTGAGTGAAACTGAATGGGAAAATGGCTATGTTGTCAGATATTGAATGGAATATGGTCATGCGTTGCGGGGATCTGTTTCTGAAAATGGAGCAGTTAATGTGAAACTGAAATGTCAAACAGAGTAGTTTCTATGAAACAATTTAATTTTCAGGTCTGGACTTGTGTAGGTGAAAGTGCATTGGTAAATGGATTTGTGTTTGTCAAACTTAATTGGAAAATGGAGATGTTATATGTCATTAAACTTTTGTGGTTTGATTGTTGGTGTTATCTGTAGGTTGTTATTACCTAGCAGACTGCGGTTATACAAACGCGGACGTGTTCTTGACTCCGTATCGGGCAACGCATTACCATTTAAACGAGTGGGGTGTTGGTACGCCCGCACCATAGAATCCAAAAGAACTCTTCAATCTGCGGTATTGCAAGGCTAGAAACATCATAGAGCGTGCCTTTGAGCTATTGAAAGGGCGTTGGACAATTTTACGGAGTCGGTCTTGGTATCCGATATAGGTCCAGAACTGGACCATACTAGCGTGTGCCATGCTCCACAACTTCATCCGCACACAAATGGAGGTTGACCCGATTGAAGAAGAAGTCCTGCATAACCTCGAGGAGAATGTTGGCGACGATAGGGAGTACATTGGTAGTGTTGATACCTCTCCAATGTGGACTGATTTCCAAGATACCATGGCAAGAAACATGTTCCAGTCACGGGAGCAACGCTGAGGAAGATTTCTTTTAGTTAGTTGGAGGATCATGCCACCTTCGTCCTTTTTTTTTTTTCCTTGATGCTAAAATGCTGATGTTGAATTACTGTTTTTTAAATCTTAGACACATTGGATGTTTGTTATTTATTTGTTTAATTCCCTTTGTTTTATTAATGCGTTTTTTTTGTTTTTTTAAACCTGTAAGCTACCTTTTCTTACAGTCCCTATTTTTGCTTGAGTGCATTCGGACTGCCCTCACATTATGAATGGCTATGAAGTGGGATTTGTGTTGCTTTATAAAATCATGTAGTGATATAGCTTGTGAGGTCTGTGTGTGGGTTGTATATGCTGAAGTAAATTGTTTGGTGGTCATTGCAGGATATGGACACATCACGGCCAACTTCAAGAGTGAGAACCGACAAGAAAAAGGGTGTAAACGTCCCGCGGAGGTTCTGGACTACGAAGGAGGAAGAATGCCTAATAGGGCGATGGAGGTTCTATACAGTGAGGGAATTAAACTTGATAGCTCTTTGCATAACATTTACAAAGAAAGGCTTGCTAATATGATCGGTGAGATGCTCCCGGGGTGTGGGCTCGACACCAAACATGTCCATTCGAATCTCACAGTGTGGAGACACACCCACGCAGCAATATTTACATTACTTGCATCTAGTGGGGGGTCGGGTTTCACTTTAAATTATGGCAGCCATATGGTAGTACCCGAGAAACCGAACGCTTGGGCCGAACAGGAAAAGTAATGGCTTAGTGTTGTTGTTAAGTTTTTCATAATATTCTACTGTTTGCCTAAGATGTGTTAGATTCCCTCCCGTACTGAGCTGCTAACACGTACGAGAATATGTTTTTTTTGTTGCAGGTTTACAGGAATAACGTTGTACTCGTGCGTGGGAAATCGTTCTCATGGCTTGATAAGTGGAACATGCTCCTAGGGACCGACCGTGCCGTTGGGGAGTCCGCGGTGGGTGTAGGTGATGCATTCGACAGCCTTCGTGGCACCTCGATGGAAGGTGGAAGTAGTTTCAGGAGAGGTGGCGAAGACAGTTAGAGTAAACATTCGTACGGGCAAACTGATTTGGATGGAGATGGCGATGACGCCATATTTGTGTCCCCCCCAGTGTTGGTAAGGGAGAAAGTATGAAGAGAGTACCTCTAAGCATCGCCGGTCATCGAACATCGACCCCTCGCAGATATGGGACTTGATGACCGATCTAATGCAAACAACGAAGGTCACACTCACGTCCTCCCCATCACAATTTGCACCGTCACCTCCTATTGTACTCGTGCCTGCGGCCGATGATCTTGCTGCTAAGCAAGATGATATTTATGATGCTCTTACGTCGCTTCAAGATCTAAGCGCGGACAATGTTATGTGGCTGCCCATTACCTCCCTAACCATCATGGCGACCTTCGTGCATTTTACGAAATGCCAATCGATGTACGAAGCATGTTTGTCCGGAGCTTGCGTCACTTCATGCGGTAAGCCATTGCATTAGAGATTCTGGGTCGTATTTTTTGGATTATCCGGTTAACGTTATGACGGGTACTTTTGCGTATTTGACAATATGTTGGACTACTTAATGACTGCCTAATTTTAGTTTTGTTATTGTCGAAACATTTGGTGTCTTTGGCTTTAGGATTTGTTACTGCCCATTGTAAATCTATGTGTTTGGATCAGCAGAGCTGTGAATGCAGTTGTATATTAAATGATGTATGTTTGTCTATTAACCTGATGTTAACGTGTGCTTCAATTATGTTGATGTTAGTGGGGCCTAACAAGATGTGCAAATGATTGTTCCAATTGCTATGGGGATGTGAATAATTTGTAAGCTAACCCAAGGAAATCAATTTTCTGATACTTGCCACTGATCTGCCCGCATTCGGAATGCCCCTACAAAATAAAGTTTTTTGACCTTAACATGTTGGGGCCTATACGTGCATGTCGTGGATAATTGATCCATGTAAAGCCAAGTTTGTAGATCCCCAAATCTCAAACAGTTAATATTCTTTCCAACCCTTAGTTTATAGTGCAAAAAGTGGGTAAAACAATAGTATGTGAGCTACGCAACAAAAAGGGCAGTGACATTGTAGTGTGTAATTGCAGATTACCACTTCTTACAAAGGTATTGGAAAAAAATCACATTTCCCGGAAGAGTACCACACTCATCTGCACTAGTTGAATGCTTTTTATTGACATGTCTCTTCAACACAAACTGTACTACCAAATTGAATTTAAAACAATTGACATAAACCACAAAGCTCTGTGTATAAATAAGATATGGGATACAATACGCCAACATGAATTTAACACTTATTGTCATATACCATCTTAAGCTACGAAAATGAATGCAAATCAAAACAATAACCGCCGAAGGTTTCCATGTGCGACATGCCTAAGGCAAATCATAATACGCTAGTTGCATGAGTATGTCGGCAATCACGTCGTGGTGACCGAACTCGAGGCCTTGTATGCGTGTGGGGTAATATCTATGGACCTCGGCCGTAACATCCGCGTCGCAGTTGCGCCAAACCGGGTTCAACGGTGCATCACTCGTCTTAGGGCAGAGTACCTTGCCTTCCGCAACTTCCTGAAAGTCCCCGGGGTAACGTATGATGTAGAGGACAATAGAATCGATATCTCACCTGAATATGTTGGCCAGCACCTGGCTTAGGTAAATGGAATAACATTACACTTTCAAAATTTCCATAACCGATTATTGACCAATTTGTAATCTTACTAGGAGACGGCTACGGAGACAAATTTCCGCGTCAACGGTTTCGACAATTGGATGGAGTTGCATGAAATCTTTAGGAAGAGGCTATTCCCAAACTTTCCGAACGACCCACCAAATCTGATTGACGACCCGGAGATTTACTCGGACGAGGATATCCCATAAGTTTGAAAAGTTTGCCTGGCGAAGCTAAAGTTGGATGCGTTTGTGATTTGTGCTCTTTGTATGTTTTTCCTTCTGGTGTACGTGTGTATGTTGTGTGTTTTGCTGCAACTTTGTTTGTTATGTGATCTTGCTTTATCATGTTACCGTTAATCGTTAATGAAGGTCTCTAGCTTACGCCAGTTAACGTATTACGTTTTATGTCCTATATTAATGTCGTAATTGTTATTGACCCACAAATAACCCGAAGATAATTAAATATAACCAACACCATTACACATAAGCTCCATTGAATTACTAACACACGGACTTACAGTCACGTGGAACCACTTGTCTAATGGCAAAATACATGCGCTAGGCATACAGAAAAAGGAGGTGAGGCCGAAGATAAGAACGAACTAAACCATACTACGAGCAACACATAAAACTCAAGAAAAGTAACAAGGGACACACAATGTCGGCGACCAATACAAACTACACACGACACAGCCATCGGGGTTGACGTTCGCCCTTCTTAATCATATTCCTTGTCGGAGAACTCGTCTAGGTCAATGTAGTTTTCCTCGGGCTCTCCTGGTAGAAGTGCAGCTTGCGCAGACTAGAAGATAAAATGCATCTGATGGTAGTAAGAGAAGCTGATAGCCCTAAATTTGCGGTCCAACGCACCCTCCTAATCGACATTGAACAATAAAATTACTATAAGAAACCGGGGTCGTTGCAAATATGATTAGAGGGCGTTTGTTAAATTTGAGTAATTAGACACACCTGATAGTTGGGTTGTTCATAGTAACTGCTGCTCACACGGACGTTGTTTGTGATTCCATTGTACCTAATTTCGGGCAGATGAGTAAACACTCGGAATTGTTTGTACACGTGCCGGAGCCGCATGATGTGCTGTCGTACCTCTGTGCTCGTTATGAGAAGTTGTTCAGTGCACCGACAATTTGGTTCGATGTCCCTGTACCAAATCGAGACACATTCGTTCCTCCTGTTACGGTTCATATTAACAACTTGTATATGAAACTCGTTATGGGGTGAGTAAGAGCATAGAGTAAGCATCTTTATATAGACTACACTGATGTTGTAAATGCAACACTAATCTTCTAGTCAAGCAAAAATGTCGCTCCATAAATTCAACATTTAATTAACTAGTGACAATAAACGTTAGATGCATGCATGCAGCAACACATTAATGGGCAGGAGCAATAAATCCGATAATTGTTTCAGTATCCCCAAACATGCGGTAGATTTATTGGTAAACGGGTTCATGTGCAATTAATCCATTTAAGCATGTTCTAATATATGGAGAAAATGGGCTCACCTTAATGACTGTGAAAAAAAACTATGTCCATACATTTCTCATTGCTTCATGTGCCACCTGAAAGGATTGTCCACAATAGGATGAATTGGTCATTGGTAAGTCCACTCAAGGGCTCCACTTTAGCAATGGGACCCACAGAAGTAGCCTGTACATACAGTTACAATTTACATTCAGAAGCAAAGTAAAAGCTCGAAAATACTGGAGCATAGGGCAGGAATGTAAACCTTCCCATGTGAAGAGCTCCAATTAAGGCTGTCATCTCGTGCTTTCAATACAAACATCAATTGGCAGTCATAAATTCAAAATTACACATTCTGACCAGGCCTCTTTGACCACCCTTCGTACCAATCAGTCTGATGATGCTATATGCAAGCACTATGGTAAACCAGAGATGTAATTACCCAACATTAAGACATATATGCATTAACAAACTTTTATTACATTCATCATACATCTGTTACAACCTCACAAACTTCTTACACAAATGCAAAACATCAAACCGCTAAGCCAAAGAGAAAACAACATAAATGACAAGACACAAATGCCGCGTAGCGGACTTTTATTGAATCTTAAGCGCACACACAATATGGGATGCCACAACTTGTCAATGCGCCGGCGGCCGAAATATGGCTGCCAACGAACTCCACGTCGCCTCATCCTCGTAGTAGTACCAGAAACACCATAGCTTACCCTGCACAAGTAAATCGAAAGGGGTCAGCCAACATACCCTGCCTTACCTCCATCATGGCCAAATTTAAACCAATTATTCTACACTAATGCAGCCTTACATCCTTCCTAACCTAATTGGGTCCCACGCACAATGCGGGACATGAAGGAAGTTAGATGCGTGATCATGCCAAACCCAACACAAATGCAACAGATATTCAAAAGTGTGATAGAGTTTTCGCAACATTGCGGCACAACGATCGTAAAACCGATCGTCATGCTGTAACCGAAAATACCGATTCACGATTTTCCCAACATTACGAGCAACACTCCTTTCTGAACTGGCCCAAAGAGGACGACCCATAAGGGCTTCTCGTTCCAACAAGGCAATGAAAAATACATCGTGAGTAGCATACCACCCATGTCTATAGAAACATCGTGATTGCCTATGATTTTCAGCTATTTCGAAAATGGATGCGTTAGACATTACCAATACAAACACGCTTTTCCCAAAATCATATTAATGTTGGGCTCCGGTTTGAAGTAGTACGCACTACAGACAGAGTTCACCTACAATCAGTAAAAGGTAAGCGGGTTAGGGACTGAATGAGCAAAGCGGAGACTCGAGACTCTTACAAAAATCATAACATGAAAATACTAAACGCAGTACCCGGTTTATGTAATCCCAATCAGCCGGCCTCGCACAAACAAAGTTTGTATCAGGCTCGATTACTGCCCTTTTACATTTCTTAAGCCACGACCAAGCAATGTGGTGCTTGTGGAGAAACTCAAATCTCATGAAGCAAAAGTAGTATCCAAAAGTGGTTTTGAACTTGTCGTTCACTGCCTCCATTGCACTTGTAATGGATAGATGGCTTTCGTCAGTCAGCCTTTCACCGGAGGACATCGCTTCATTCACTAAAACCTTGATAAATTCGTTATCCACATCTTTAGTCCACAAACCCAGGTAAAACATTTCTTCTTGGTACGTGAACGATTCTTTGTATTCCATTATTTGGGAATTGGAAAAACAGCACAATACAAGCAAAAAACAAGCTACAAAGGAGGAATGATATGATTGAGAAAGCCCACAACCACATTTTATAGAGAAGATGGCACAATAATATGGCTACTATTTCACTAGTGACTCCAAAAGTTCCATTCACAAACAATAAACAATGCATACTACAAGTCCGGACAAAACAGAGACCACCACAAGAAATTGAAAGGAACTCAGGTAAATTATAAACATACATTGTAAAAAAAATTTACAACCGATTATAATACCATGGGAGGTTTGATCAACAACGCAAAGTTTGACAACTTATCAATTCAGAGAACCACATTTGTCGTTTCTATTTAACACAAACCAAATATGTTTGCCGAGCTAATACGTACACAAATTGTTCGATTCGGCGTAACTAAAAAACACGGGCAGCTATAACACCCAAAAAAATCCCAAGAAACAGGACTACAACATACGACAATATGTAAATAGGCAGGGCCGAGTTGGTGGACCGACCTCTTTCAATCTCAAACCGCCTATCCATGATCGATCCCATTTCCGCAGCAGATCCACGCCGGCATTGGCTACTGGCATTGTCTTCGTCCACTCTTGCATCCACGAAACACCCCTTAGAATCGTCCGGAATGCTATTCAACGCGCTCGCCTCACTCGTACGCGAACGACCACCACACCTATGGAAACATCCCACCATACAAAAGAACCTTGGTGATTCACCCCCAAAGGACAAACGTAGTACAGGCGCCCCGGATTGTTAACCGACTTCGACGTACACAACAACATTTCGCCATGCCCCATTGGACAATGTGGAGGAGGTGCAAGACTCATCCTGCAACTGAACCACAGGAAAAAACTCAAATTACAACTAACGTACGAGTAAATTACCCCAACTAACTACATTGATGTTGTTGTACATTCAAACACACTCACATTCGCACCCCTGCGAAACTATGGACATACCGTATCCAAAGAGGAACAACAAAAGCTAACAACACTCAACACTCTTTCACAGTTTCAATTTAAACAGATCAATAAATGGCGCATTCTTGCAAAGAATCAGGCCAACACTGGCAATAATTACCTACTCGGAATGCAAATTAAAAACTTGCGAAATTTTGAGATATCCCTCAATCGCGGAAACTAAACCAAAAAACAATACCAACAGACGACAATGTCAAACATCAATGACTTACCTACGATTCCGGCCGGCCTTATAGACGCTCATCACCACACCCCGCTGAAACCACGACTAAAAGGAAAAGGGAAGATAATCGGAAATTGAGGCAACATTGAAATGATTTTGAGAGGAACAATAATCTTCAGATTTGTAAAGGGTAAATTCG
>JBBMKE010411121.1:0-11609 GCA_037834125.1 Lippia alba | reverse complement strand
ATATAATTCCTTTAAAAATATAATATGTCGACTCGTGAACCGGCTCGCGAACCACGAACAAAAATAAAAGGTTCGAGTTCGAGTTCGAACCTTGGTTTAGTTTGACCTCAGCTCAATTTTTCGAATTCGAATTCGAACTTTAACTAGCTCGGTTTGGTCAGCTCGTGAACCGGCTTGGTTCGTATACGTCCTACTTTACATGGATGATAACTCCATCTAACTTAGTTAAACCTCCGGTTTTCATTGTGTACTTTGACTTGTTCACAGTCCGTTCTAACAAGTTGAGCCCGTTGTTAACTCCCTTATGGGTCTTACTAATAGCACACTCAAAAAGTTGATGTTAGTTTAGACGGATGGATAACTCCATTTAACTTAGTTAAACCTCCAGTTTCCATTGTGTACTTTGACTTGGATAATAGCACATTCAAAAAGTAGTTGTTACATAAACTATCACATTTATTGTTTTGCTTTTTGCAATGTTTACAAAAGCAGACCGGAGGTCGAAGCAATGACCTTACTGGTCACCGGTTCAGCCACCGGTCGAACCGGTATGACGTAATAAATAAATATTAATTTTTTAAATATATATATTTATAATATTATAATATAAAAATAAATATAAAAAAATAAAAATCCCAACATATATATTTTAAAATTAAAAAAAAACCACATAAAAAATAAATTATTAGCAAAGTGTTTTTATTTATTTATTTTTCTGTAACAATTAATTATCAAGGCTTTTATTGCCCCATTTCTGGTATACTACTTGCTGAAGTCGAGAACGGGAAGAACGGAACGAAATCGGATGAAAAAAACATGTTTTGGTCTTCTACACAGCCAAACGGGCGTTCGATGTTTGAACTAAAAATCCAAACACCCGTGTGGAAGCCTACTGTAAGAATTATGGAAGGCCAAACGGGCGTTTGATATTTTAACTGCGGAATGAAACGCCAGTTTGAAAAGCTACTGTATTGAACAAAATGATGTGAAACGCCCGTTTCAGTTTTGAACTATGAAAGTCCAAACGGGCGTTTGGAAGCTGAAATTGCGATAACATTTTTATAAGTGAAACTACCGTTTAGTTTTTTAACTAAGTAACCAAAAGGCCGTGTGGCTCTCACGGATATGAAATTCTGATGTAATTTTCAGCATATATGAAGGGAGAGCTAGCTCTGATTACATAGAGACTTTACCCTAATTAGAAGAGCAGCTAGAGAGAAGGCCATGCATGGAGGCTACCTTTCGATCATTCCAACCATGAAGATCATTTGAAGACATTGAATTTCAATTCCTTGCCTATTTCAATTCTAGATTAGTTTAATCTTTTCATTCCTTGTTTCATATAAATGTCTCTAGTTTTGGTATTTAAACTTAGTTGAAGTTTATGACCTTGGTACTTGAAGTTAGTTTCAATTCAATGAACATGCATGTTTCTAGTTTAATTTCTTTCATTTCCTTGTATTCTAGTGTTAGTATGAGTGGCTAAATTTTTAGACAAAAGAGGGTGATGAATTGTGTAGGGTAAGTGTACGTTTGATGAAATGTTTAGGTGGGGTTTTTGATCTTATGCTTGTGAAATTGAATTGGTTGCATGTTTGAGTTTGATCACGTTAGACATGATCTTAGATTTGCATATTCATTGAGAAATTGTATGTGAATTGAATGAAATTTCACAACACTCAATGGTTAAGTATAAAGAAATTTAACTTGGACTTGAGCAATTAAGCAATGGATTAACCATGTCAAACCGCTAGTTAGTTTGTTGCACTAATCTTGGTTAATTGACCTAATTATTGAGCTAGTGGTCACGAGAGTGACATTAGACATAATTAGGTACACACATTTTACTTCAAGAGGAGCTAGTGCATACTTTCGTGATTAGAATTGTGAGATAAATTAATCCCACCGAAGTATTAGTCGAGCATGAGCCTTGCATGATAATCACTTCCCCTTGCCACTGTTTTATCATTACTCGTACCCTACTTTAGTGCTTTTGCTTGTGTTTCAATTCAATTGCTTGTTTACTTAGTTAATTACACTTTTAGATAACTATTACCTTTGAATACTCTTCCGGTTTATAGATTAGCGAATTCACTAAGCATTTGACCTTCCCTTAGGATTCAACCCCTTGTGCTACAATTTATTCATCAGGACTTGCACTTGGGTTTAAAACATCAACAGTAGTGTGAATACATTCTTAAAAGTCCCACAAAATCTATTGTGTTTTTTCATTTCTCACAAAAACATATAATAGATTTAGTGAAGGTATCCAGTAAAAACCACTATCTGTCGAAGAACAAGATAGGTAAATTTTTTGAAGACCAAAATTGATGAAATATGCGTGTAGTGCCGCTGGATCAGAAATGCCAATAGTGTTGTCACTAGCAAATGTCAGCACATTATATTCACATTGCACACTACCAATTATTGGCATTTGGTGGTGTACAACACAAGGGAGATGAAATTCTTGTCAGACATTCTTTTTATACAACTCCATGGATACGGCTTAGAATATGCCAAAGCCCACACGAAGAAGATATGAATTTGTTTCATGAAAGCATGTGTATTGACAGAATTGCGACAAAAGATAAATACCCGTACAATGTAAACTCCCCTTGTCAAGGTTTAGAGTGCTTGGATTGTGGGACATTTGTTTGCCTCTACTTGGAGTCGGTTGTAAAAAACACTACAGAGTTCAACCAGTTTGCAGACGGAATCTCCATTGTAGATTACCGTGTATATATTGTCGAGTGCGTATTAAAATATGATTATTGTTAGTTGTGAATATTATGCTATTTGTACTAATAATATTCTATTCGTACCAATACAACGTCAAAGCAAACAAGCACACCAAGTCCACCGATGCGACTCTGACTTGCTTTGGTTCAACTCGCCAGCTTCCACGTGATTTATGATATATTCAACAAAGATTTTATTGGGAAACATTAGCGGGAGAATGGGGTCCAAAATGACAATTGCATGCGTAGAACTGAAACTCTACTAAATAACATTTTATGGCCAAGGTAGCAAAATGACATTTTTCTTGCATAGTATACAGGAGTGTGAGGGGAGATTCAAAATTAGAAATTAACGATTCAAAAAACAAAACAAAAAAATTAAAAAATTTCCATTTCGCGCCAATGGGGGCACCAGCACCCCCAACCCGCTTCCCCCCAACAAAATCGAAAAATATAATATTAAAATCCAACAATCTATGCTGACTAGTATAATAAAATGTGCTCAACAATTAATTAATTAACTTAATCACTGTACTGGATCTTGACCATAACCTCCTCCTTTCGCCATTAAACAATGACCTCCATTGACAAAGCTTTCGTTCATTTGCCATTAAACAATGACTTCCATTGACAAAGCTTTCGTTCATTTGCCATTAAACAATGACTTCCATTGACAAAGCTTTCGTTCTGCCCGCACCAGTTGAACACACAATACTCCCCAAACCAGAAATCACTGTGATCCAATTTCGGTGAGGTTTAATTAAGCGAGTTAAGGTAGAACTCATTTCGATCTGTGTACGTGGATCCGTCTTCTATTGTTCTTCTATAAAAGAAATTGTTTGATTTTTCAATGTTTATCTGCTCATTTTCTTCATGCAGTAATGTTTCTCTGAATGCTGAAGTTTGGGGTGATTTATCACATATATTTCTTGTTGTTGGATTTTAGATCCGATTATTCAAGGAGAAAGGTTTCACTTTTTCTGTCGCAACCATTTTGCAGTTTTATTTGGAATATATAATTACAGCTACTAGATCCCTCAATTAGGTATGATCAAGTCACAGCCAAGCCCCCCCCGTGTATAAGAAATTACATTTACATCCCATGACACTTGAACGATTCCGACAGTTTCAATCCAACTGCTAACTTTAATATAAAGACTCTGACTCATGATGTCCGCCTTTTTTTTTTTTCCATCTTGTTGTGTGATTCCCTGATGTGTTTTGTAAAAGTGAATATTATCTCTCATTTTCAGAGAAGCCATCAATGACTATGAATCAACCCCAATACCCCACAGCAGCGACTATGCCAACAAGATTGCTCGACTTCAGCTTTGATTTTCTCAAGGGTGGTTTTTCTGCAGCTGTTGTTACTACAGCAGGAACTCTCGGCCAAGTCAAGCCTTACAAACATTTGGTCCGAAATCAGAATGCAGTTTTTTTGCAAGCTTTGAATTTCGCATTCAATGATTACTTCAAAAGTCTGTTTGACTTGAAGAAAGACCATAGAGATGGATATTGGAAATGGTTTGCTGGAAACCTTGCTTCAGGAGGTGCGGCCGGTGCTTCCTCCCTCCTCTTCGTGTATCCTTTAGAATATGCCCGTGCTCGATTGGCAAATGACCACGCCAAACAGTTCAATGGCTTGATTGATGTCTATAGAAAGACTTTAGCATCTGATGGGATTACTGGATTATATCGAGGGTTCGGTGTTGCAAGCGTTGGCATGTTTATATACCGTGGTCTCTACTTCGGAATGTATGATCCTTTGAAGCCTGTTTTTGCTGGGGGAGAGTTGGAGGTAATTACTACGTTTGTTGCTCGTATGGAACTACTACATAAGTACATATAAAATTCCTCTACTCATTCCGTATTGTTTTGGGTAAATTATATCTGAATCACCTCATCTTTGACGTTGTTACACATAGACCCGCTGTTGTCAGAAGATAATATGGCACTATCCATGTTCGTTCGTTTCCTATATGGAAGGGGCTTATGTGTATTTACTGTTAAACTATGAGGGTCTACGTGTAATTTGTAAATCATCAAATGTGAAAATGGGAAACGTTTGTAATTTTTTTCCAAAATTTGAGCTAATATTCAAAATTACAAAAAATCAATCAGTACACGTAGTAAGTGTTGAAAGAAAGAACAATTGTATTTTCAGATAGCAGACAAAAAGAAAAAACGAATTCAGGAGGGGCACATAGCTTATTCTGAGTAGAAGAAGTAAAAAAGAAAACACTAGATTACCTAGCAAACACTATCTAATGATCATATGATCGAGAATCTTCTGAACTTAATTCTTGTTTCTTGCAGAAGCATAGGTTCCACTACAGCTGTGTAATTGGTTACGTAGCGGCAAGTATTGCTGGTGTTGCATCTTATCCAGTTCATAAAGTACACTCAAGAATGATGACGATGACGGCGTCTGGCGAAGCAGTAAAATTCAAAACTGCATTCACTCTGATCCTTAGGGAGGAGGGTGCTAAATCGCTATTTAAAGGTCCTCCTACAAACAATCTCCCCGCTGTCGTTGGTTGTTTGGCGCTCGCTATTTATGATGAACTCGAAGAATGGCTAGAAGAAACCTTTATATAATATATATTAATTCAAGATTTCAGAATATATATTATTATTATTATTATTATTATTATTTAAGAAATGGGTACTGCATTTTATTCAGATTTTAGACAGTTTGGTTTAATTCAATGCGATTTATTATACTTTGATCTAGTTAAGGTTGTTATAGAATATAATTGAATAACAGATGAGTGAAATAGAACAAAAGATATAGAGAAGGAATTATTATTACAATCTTGTAGTAATTTGTAATATTAAATTCTTATTTTTGGTACTACCTCATTAAAAAACTTATCAGGGAAAATTTAAAGGGATAAACTAAAAACCTAAGAAGAGAAAAAGAGTGCAATGTGAATGCTACCCCTAATGTTGACATTAATGAGATCTTTTCATAATTTCGGAGTTGAAGAGTTCCAATATTATGGAATTCTGAAAGAAGTAGTGGGGAGCACTTTAATTTGTGAAGAGGTCTGCCCAATTGTCATATGATTGAATATATTGAATGTTGATCTCTTTGTTCTTCTTAAGATCTTGGGTATACTAAAATATTTGGTTCTATCACTTTTGATGTAACTTTTCTTCATTTCAGCAATACATGCGACGTTATCTTCAGAATTATAGATGGACTTTTATCAATTAATACGCCACAAATTGTCAAGATGAGTGGTTTTATTGACTTAGGCCAAACACATTCTCGACGTACTTGCTTCATGAAGTGCAATGGTTTCAACATGATTGGATGAAGTAGCAACAAGTGTTTGTTTCTGCGATTGTTAAGAAATCGCGGTGTCTCCAAGTGTAAATACATAGCTTGTTTAGGATCTAATTTTGTGTTGGTCTTATAAATATTTTGCATCTTCATAACTAACCAAAACATGTTTTCATTTTTAGAACAAAACAATCCAAATTAACTATATCTCGAAGATATTGGAATAGATCTTTTAATTGGGATGAGTTGAACCTTGCTAGTAAGTTAACTGCAACAGATATGTCAAGTCTAGTACAATTAACAAGATACGAAAGAGCCCCGAATGCATTGAGGTATGGTGTTTTAGATTCAAGAACTTCTTCATTTTCGTCGCGCGAAATGGATCTTTTTCTAAACTCAGTGATCTCCCAATCATTGGAGTGCTTAAAGGGTTTTTTCTATCCATGTTAAAGTGTTTCAATACCCTTACAGTGTAAGTTGTTTGATGCACAAAAATTCTATTTTATTTTATGTTCAATTTGCAAACTAAGACAATATTTTATTTTCTCAAGATATTTCATTTGAAATTCATTTCTCAAATATATCGTTGTTTCATGAATTTCTTTGGTAGTTCCAATAATGTTGAAATCATTAAGATAGATAGTAATAATCACATATTTAGATGTTGTTTTTTTCATGTATACACATGGGCAAATTGGATTATTTACATTTTCTTTGAGAAGAATTTTGCTCAAGCGATTGTAGTGCGTGCATCTAGACTACTTTAACCCATATAAGAGATCTTTGTAATTTGATCGGACATTTCTCTTTGGATTTCTATTCTGATGTTACAAGCATCTTAAATCAGGTTCAAAAGAAGAATGTAAGAAAGAGGGATAAGACCAATCGCCCGGCCAAAATGTGGAGAAGAACCAAAATAAAATGGTTCCAAACAGTCAAAACTAAGAACGAATGCCGCCTACTACTAAAATCCTAGTTTTTACAATAGTTGAGTTCTTCTATGCAAGAAGAACCATCTGCGGTCCATTTGCGTACTCTTCCCTGCCCGCGCTAATGGAGACAGACAACCGAGTGAAAAAGGGGACGGGACATCTCTCTCCTTTGGGGAAGAGAGAGGGAAGAAGCTTCATTCCATCCAACCTTGATTAGTCAAAGGTATTAAGAAAGAGAGAGGATTCTAATAGATAATCCTCTAAACCTGTTAGCATTCTTATTTAGGGTAGAACTACTTTTCAAGGAATTTCATATAAATAACTCTATCAAGTGATCCATATATATAGGATGTAATAACATCCATGAGATGCATTTCGAATTCTCGAGAAATTGTAAGGTTGATTAAATATCTAAATGTAATTGCATCCATGTTTCATCATAATCAATTTTTTATCTTTGAGAAAAGCCTTCGACAACAAGTCTTACTTTATATCTTATGATCTCATTTTTCTCGTTTCACTTTCGCACGAAAATCCATTTGTACAAATTTTACACCTTCAAGTGTGAGGACAACAATTCCAAACATATTTATTTTGTTCAATGAACTTAATTCATCCTGGATAGCGTCTTCTCAATCATTCCTTATTTTTGTTTTTTTGGTCCAACGGAGGACTTTCCAGTTATTCCAATCATGTCTATTTTGACATTCAATGATAACTTTGGTTTAGGATCTTCTTTTTCATGAGTGATATAGTGTTTTATAGCATAAGAAAATATGTCATCAATTTTGATATCATTTCAATTCCACAGTTTTTTTGGATACAATTAATTAAATGAGATTTCTTAATTTATCTCATCTTGGGTCTCTTCTGGGACATTTTCTTTGTTTTACGTGTTTTTCTCGTGATTTTGTTTCCAATCCCTTTTCCCGACCTCCATTTGTGTAATATGTTGCAAAAGGACAAAAGAAAATGCAACGGAATTTAATTTTTTTTTTCAAAAGCTAGATCTAAACTTGCGAACCTATTCCCGATTCATAAGGTTATCAAGAATTTACTTAGAATAAACTTTCTTGACAAGTTTGAGCCACCCAAAAACACGCTTCAAGAGGCAAATCCCACAAACTCCTTCGAATCTTCAAGACTCCAAATTAGTAGACCTGTAGGGATGGTCCACACTAACCTCGATCACGATCAAAACAGGGAGGATGCTAGTGTTTAGTGTTTAGGCTTTCTTGGGTTTATGAGATGTAATTTGGAGAAATAATTGTGTATCAATCTCTCATGGGGTTTGAACCCCATGCTTATATAGCCTAGGGGTTCGAAGCCCTTATCCCTTTTGGAAAAGGTTTCCTAAACCCTCATCACATGGGATTACTTTCTAGGTAAGAAAGGATTTTCATTGACCAAAAGTCTTCTTTTTACCAACTTGTCATGCAAGCAACTTTATCTAACTCTCTTGGATATTTAATGAGATATTTTTATTTATTCATAATAAATAAATAGATGCTAATAATTAATTAATTCACAAGTAATTATTCATTAGACTTCATTTATTAGGATTTAAATAATAATTTTTAATTAAATTAAAACTCATTAAATAATTAAACCAATTTAATTATTTAACCATCACAATATGTGACACGTGTCACTTCAAGACAAGTGCCCCACACGTGCCTTGTGCACGTATGGCCCTACCCAAGCCATTGATTGGTTCAATCAACTCGTTTTATCGATTCAAGCCTTCACTCTCGTGACCGGGCATTTGTGTGTGACCTTCTAAGTCCTTTATTCAATTAGTAATGACATCAATTAATCAATATCTTTATTAATTATTTAGTAATAAGTGTGCGACCCCCAACTGAACAAGAATGTATAAATTCGAAAGAACCTTTAAGTATTAACATATGTGAAATAAGTTCCTCTTACATCCCATCTCTCAATCAAGATCTAGGGTACGGGAATAATCAGAACCCCAATAATCTTGGTCTTAATGTTAAGTTCATTCTATATCCATTTAATCTCGATTGAATAGAACCTTTTCTTTGGTCAATGACTTCGGGATGACATATGAATGAATTACACACCAAGATATCAACTTGTAGGTCATTTATTGATTCTCATATGCTTCCATGTGCTACTTTTGCAGTCCCTATATAAGTTATAGTTCAATGGCCTTGGGCGACATCCTTATAAGCTTATACCTAAGACTACGGAATAAGCTCACATAAATCATCGATGGACTCTCATGTCTAACGACTAATTAATCATATCAATAACTCATGAGATATTTCCTAGAAATTTTCATTTTCAGAAATAGAAACTTCATTTTCCATTTAGAAATCTTCTCACAGAGGACACCTCAATGTACTCATTTATGTGAAACGAGCATCCCCATGTATCACGCACGTATCGACTATATACTTTACACCACATGAAATAAGGTGATCCTTCTTAAGGGTGTGATCACACGAACAAGCCTCAAAGGAGCCATTTCGGTGCTCCCACTAACTTTTGGACTCATCGGCTTGGAGTGATTTCTAATCTTAACCTACGTGATTTAAAGCTCGTTTCATGAACCATTTCTTCTAAATGGTGAAGTCCTATAAGTCAATTAGATTAGAGGAGTTCTTATACGTGTGCAGTTAAACTAAACACATAATCAAACAGAAGCATATAAAGATGTGTTGTCTTATGATCGAATCAGTTCATTTATTATTCAAAAATTATATGTGATTTACAAAGGAAAACTACTAAGTTGATTACAAAATCGGCTTTACAGGCACTATTCCTAGTATAAAATGTGTTCCCAAGTGCTCTAAACTCAACATTTATGCATGAATCATGAATCTTAAACTTATCTGATTTGCTCTAAAACATGGATTTCACGCTAATACTTGATCCTAACTTTCATTTATGGTTACTTGGGGCATTAATTGTCCACATGAACATGTTCATGACATGATATGACTTCACTTGTGTTTCATATCATTGCTTTACATTGTCATGCATCTTAAGTAGTTCATATTGAGTCGTGTCTCATTCATGCACTGTTTTTTCCTTGTCGAAGGTTTCTCCAAGGTGGAGATAATGTGATCTAGTATCAACCAGTCAGGTTAGAACATGTTAGGTTATGCAACAGCTAGGCGAGAGTTGGTCAAGTCTTTTATTTCTTTTGAGTCTTATCAAACGATTTTTCTTTCGAGTCTAGCTTGGTATACACTCATGCATGCTTTGTAGCACATACTTTGTTATCTTGTATTTATGATATGTTGAGGCCTCGTGGGCCATATACTCTTTTTTTTTGGATTGTATATACTACTACTACTTGGAGCTTGTGTGCTAGTTTATGTTGACTTCATGTATAGCTTCCCCTAATCTAATCTTTTATATTGTTATTTCTTATTGGATGCATATTATTGTTGGTATAGCGTCTTTAGCAAGGATATTTGTTTATTTTATCACCTGTTCGCCTCAATCGGATTCGTGTTCGGATTGTCAATTTTGTATGACAGTCGGGTCTATGTGCAGGGGATGTGGTTGCCTATCGTTCTTGGTTATGAGGGGTTTAGGAAAAATAACTTGTGTATAGATAATCTAAAACATACATTTTCCAAACTAGGGGTTTAGAATAACTTTTGAAGATATTTGCTCCTCATAATCCACTGTCCCTATAGTATAGATATAGAATCCTAAAATTAAAATATAAATACTTAAACAGAAAAAATTTGGGAGTCACTAGATTTATCCACGACTCCCTAATAAAATTGATGGACCCAAAATAAGCTTGCCTCTCTATTGTCCACATGTCACGATCCTGGACAGCGCCCATAGGGGGCGAGAAGCACTGAGGCAGAACGCTCGAAGGAACGGAGCTCGCAGAAGTAGCCCAGCCCCTTCTACGCCTCTATCTCTCTTAATCAAGGCTCGCGCTCGGATGAACTCAATGCACGGGGCCATGACCCTCGTCACAACCCTCTCCAGGAGAGTTACCCTACACAGGAGTATTCTTCTCGAAAAAACCATCCATCGGGCTCCATACGCTCACTGAGTCAACACTCCTCCTTTGGACAGGAGAGCTATATCTCGAGCGTCCTTACGCGCGGAGGCTCACCCTCACGCACTCTATCATTCGAGGGAATAATCCCTTAATCGCCGCTGACACAACAGTTGTGCCTAACCGCCTAAAAGGCAATCTGACACATGAATGTCACTCTCAAGCCCTCACGTTCCGCCACGTGTCTTGGGCAATGCTATTTCAGGACCACATGGATGATATTACCGAATATCCCTCATCCTCAACCTATATATAGGAAGAAATACACTCTCACATTCTTTAAGTGATTTCTACACATCACAAGCTAAGCCAATTTGACATCAGCTTCGAGCCTCGCACAGCCATATAAGCACAGGCAGTAGCGGACCTTCTAGTAGACCACTTTGGGTTGGATTCTACGTCGCTCGAAATAGAAGGTTTATGGCTGCTGCACGTGGACGGTTCCTCTACCTCACAAGGGGGGAGGGAGGAGCCGGGGTGACCCTCAGGGATCGTCGCAAAATAGAGATCGACTATACGATCAAGCTCACCTTCCAAGTTACCAATACTGAAGCAGAGTACGAAGCTCTCATCCAAGGTCTCAGGATTGCTCG
>JBBMKE010411096.1:0-11613 GCA_037834125.1 Lippia alba | reverse complement strand
GTCATTTAACAGCCAATAAGTGCAAGAATTCATAATTCCAGTTGCAATTAGAGCGCGTGTGACAACAACCACGGACGCAGGGTTCTCAGTAATAATTAAATGGAATCATATGGTTTTTCATGCTAATTGTTGAAACACAGGGTCCTGCGTGCTAATTAGACAAAACACAGGGTTTTCGGCGCAATTGACTCTCCAAGACAATCAAATACCTTTTACCACATAACATACGGTATAATTTCTCCTCCAAATCTATTCGACTCAATTGCAACCTGTTCCACCCTTGACAATGAAGAAGCTCAAAGAGAACTTCATGAACATTATATTCCTGAGATATCGTAGCCCAAGCACAAATGTCGAAATGCTGCTCTATAAGTGGATTCACATAAACATTTCTAGCAAGTGTAGTTTTACCCATGCCGCCCATACCCACAATCGGCATGATTTGACGATTCGACCTTTGCCCCGTGAGCTTATCCAGCATTTCATACAACATATCATCAAAACCCACCATGGTACTGCTCTGCCCCATGGAAGAAGATCTTCTTGAAAGAGATGAAGCTTTGAGCTGATCACGAACACCCTGTTTATTGTCTTTGATCTCCATCACATCTCTCCTGATAAGATCCATTTCTTCTATCAATTCTTGCAAACCCCGAGAAAAGTCAAGTGCTGTGATCTCGAACCCCTCATGACCTTTGCCTATTCGATCAGTGATTTCTTCTTCCCAATCAGGAGCTGTGGATTGAGCACGAATTTGGTCGACTACACGAGATTCGATTAAGTCCTCTGCCGCATGAGCTGCGTCTGAAATGCGAGTCTTCAAGCGTTCTACTTCGTGGTAACCACCATGGGAATTGTAAGCTTCAAGAAAGCCTTGAAATAAAGCAATTTTTTGGGAAAGGGATTCAATTTGTTGGTTTTGAAGTGAAATTGGAGGGCGGGGATGATTCTGGATCTGGTGAATAACATGCATAAGAGAAAGTAGAGATGCATAAGCCGCCATATCTCTAAGCTCTCAAGTCTCAGTCTTTCAAAGAAGCGAAGTAGGAAAGGTGGACTCATCCTATCAGCTCCAATTTAAATTTGTTCGATTTCTCATTATAAACTATTTATTATATATACATATATTTATAATATGGGAATTTTGATTGCATAAAGTTTTAATTTGCAATTGAGAAATTATATGTAATATGAAATATAAAGTTAGTCAAATAATAATAATTTAATCGGTACTGACAATATACTTATTTAAAAAGTTACTATTTTTATAAAATTTTCAGATATAATTATTTAATTTAATTTGTTCAATTCCTTATGATAATTTATATTATTATATTAAACGACAGTGAGATAGATAATAATCATTAGGTTTCTTAGGCTCTTTTCTTCTTATTTTTATTTTATTTTTTTCTCATCTCACTTCAATTATCATTTTTAGCGGTAGTCCAAGTGTCCACAAATAATAAAGTGGCAAAAAAAATTCAAAATTTATCTAAAAAAAATAACTCTTTAGCAATTTGAATTAATCAAACATTAGTACTATGCTTGCACTTTGCAGTAAATTGGCAACGATACTTGAAAATAATGTTTCATAATGTATCAAATTTCTAACATGCTCTTGAGTCTTGACTTTGCCTTCATACAATTTCATAGCTATGTCAAAAAATAACTCTTTAACTATTTGAATTAATTCTTGTTAGCAAACATTAGTACAGAAACCCCCCTTCAGCTTATATTTATCTTGGACAAATACAATAGCATGAAATGTAATGCCAGATAGCCAGCAAACAACAATGAACACATGTTGCTGCTATGTTTATCTGCTATACTAAGCTCTCTTTGGTTTTTTGGTCTTTCTTTTCTTTTTCTTTCTGCTATCTGTTCTATTCGATCATCTAATACATCAGAATTCGATGATTGTTGGAAGATGCGGATGGCCGTTGTGATTTGCTTTTGGACTTCCATTGACCTTTCAATTCTACTACAGTAATCAAAATATTATCGAGCCTTCCACGACATTTTTGCTTTTCTAATTGTACCCCGCTACGACCTTAGCAAGTTGAACTCGGAAATCTCGAAAGTTGGTAGTTACCAAGCCTTTTATCACTTCATATTGTTCCTTTGGCCATGGGATTACTTGAACCTTGAAGGTTTCATTACCAAACTCTTCTTGGGCCTCCTGTATGGCGTTAGCAGAAACGACAACACCATAACGACAACGTTCCACCTTCACCAATTGAAGCGTTGATATTTCTCCCATGCACGATGGGATCTCCTCCAAGCTTAGTACATCCCGAAAAACAAGGTGCTCGAGGCGTGGAAAGTGGGTGCTCTCGGTTATCCAATGCGTTAGATCGTAAGAACTTTCAATTAGCATGAATCTAAGGTTGCAAAATTGCCCTTCAATCGTTTCCCACCTGGGTCCTGTGAAGGAAAGCGCATGCAGTTTGAGCACTTCGAGAAGGGGTAAAGGTCCTATAGTTGTGCTCATGTCTTCCCAATTGAGCTCCGTGCCTTTTAAACTCAACTTCCTGAGAGAATGGGGGAAGGTGAGGTTCTGCAGCAAATCATTCTGACTTGGTCTATTGCGACGAAAGAAGCAACCAAGTGATTCAAGTTTATGTAAACTGCCGAGATTGTTTAGAAAGTAATGCGACGCCACCTCGAATCCCTTCTCAAAATCCTCATAACATAATTTCAGTTTCCGGAGGTTGGGAATTCTCTTAGCCACTCCTTCACCAAACTTAAATAAACAGTGGAGAGTGTTTGTAGGTTCCACAAAACAAAGTAATCACCAGGAGGATCTGGAAGATAGAGATTAGGGAGCTTGACATGCTTGAGTAGAGGCATCTTCCAAATTTCAGGTGGTGTTGCAGCAATGCAAACGTGCGATCCTCCAACAATCAATGTTTGTAGATTCCACAGGTGGTGGACTGAAGAAGGAAATGATATGTTGATCTTATCAGAGTAAGATGGCAAATTGATAGCAAGGTGTCGCAAGTTGACATAAACATCAAAAACAGGATCAAGGTAGTATCTTTCTTTTGGTTCAGTATAAACGTTTCTATAAAATGGTTCTCTATTAGCGCATCTACCAAATGCCTTCAGTACTCTCAACAATCTAGAATTACGAGATGGCAACAATTCAACAAAATCAAAACATATGAAAGACGGGGAAAGTGATGCAAATTGAAAGGCTAATTTCTCGAAATTGTGAACCTTTGTTGATGTACTTGCATGGATAGCAAAGCGGCGGTGGGTAGTTTTGCCTTCTGAAATAAGACCATCTCGAGTTGTGATGCAGAGGAACTTTTCCTTTAGAGCTACTTTTAAGCATAAATCCCTCAAAAGATCATGGATGATGCAGGATTTAACTTTATCAGATGAAGTTCCTAACTTATGAACCAGAACGAGATTTCTGTCGATAAGATCCATTAAGTACTCTCGTGCAGTGACTTCCAAGCTTTTTCCATTAATTTGCTTTAGAAATCCTTCGGCAACCCATAACTTGATGAGCTCGGAGACAGAAATCTCATAGTCTTCAGAATAAATCCCCATGTAAAGAAAGCATGGCTTTAGATGAGTTGGCAACAAATCATAACTGGTGCGTAAAGTCTTGTAGCAACACTCATCATCCTCTAAATTCACAAATGACCTTAAATTTCCTGCCACATATTCCCAGTACGCCGGCTTGCTTCTGTGCTTCGCCAGGAGTCCCCCGATCAAAACAATCGACAAAGGAAGTCCTTTGCAATTTCTCGCAATCTTCTTTCCAATTTCTTCCAAACAATCATAGGGGCACCCTTCTTCTCCAAATACAGTTTTACTAAGCAAAGTCCAACTATTTTCCTCAGTTAGAAAACTCATCTCCAGGCCCCTTGTGCCACTTAACTTAAAAGCCAGTTTTGACAATCTAGTGGTGACAATTATTCTACTCCCACAATTGTCTCCTGGAAAGAAGTTCTTCAGTTCATCCCACAGATCAGCGCTCCACATATCATCTAATATAATCAAATACCTTCTTCCGTATAGATGTTTGTAGAGCTGTAAGCCTAGGCCTTCTCCCCTCGTTCCTCTCGACGTAGCCCTATTTCGTTTGTTTGTCGGACACAGAATTTCTGAAATAACATCTTCCACATTGTATTCCTGCGAGATGGTAACCCAAGAAGAAATGTCGAAGCGTTGCTTTACTAGTTTACTTTCATACACATTTCTTGCAAGTGTAGTTTTACCTATACCACCCATCCCCACAATTGGAATGATTCCACAATCTGATCTTTGATCGGTAAGCTTATCAAGATTTGGTATAACACATCATCAAATCCCACCATGATGTTCTGTCTCTTGGAAGGAGATCTTGATGAGACAACTGCTGTTTTAGCAGTTATGCGCAGCCGATCTTTGAGTCCTACTTCATTTCGTATCTCCTTAACCTGCCTCTCGATGAGATCCATATCTTCTATCACTTTCTGTAGACGTTGATAGAAGTCAGCCAATCTGGTCTCCTCCCCATCTCCATAAGTGCTTCTGCACCGAGCATAAATTTGTTCAACAATGTGGGATTCAATAACATCCTCTGCGGCATGAGCTGCATCCGTGATGCGACTCTGTAAGCTTTCGAATTCTTCGTTGTCACCATGACAATTGTAAGGTTCAAGAAAATCTTGCAAAAAAGAAATCTTTTCAGTGAGAGATCGAGTTTGTGCTTTATCAATAGTAATTGGAGGGCTAGCATGGTTTTGAAGATTATCTATAATATGCATAATAGAAAGAAGAGCTGCATAAGCTGCCATATCTCTGACTCCTCAAAATTCAGAAGAAAGCAGAATTGCTGAAAGTATTCAGCCCGATGAAGTGAAATTGGCAACTGTGGTAGCTAAATGGTTTGCAATTAAGAAGTTACACTAACAAGCTCCAATCTCTAATTAAATGGTTAGGAGATGAGGAAAGAGACACGATTATGAATGGAAAAAATCAAACTGGTGTGTGGATGACAGATGAGTGAAAGGAGATCAAACACGAAACTAGAACAGGACAAAACTCAAATCTTAACAGTCAAATAGTCAACTAAGGAAGATGAAACCCAAAAATCTTCTAATGGAACAAAATAAAACCGACTTTTCCCGCAACGATTACAAATGATTTGATACCTTCATAATCAAACACAGCCGTTGATGAAACGGATTCTGACATTACCCCCTCCCCCGCGGAAGGCGGCGCTGCAACGCCGTTTCATCCTTCGCCGGTGTTCCGCCGGACCCCAGTCGTGAACAGGTAAGCAAAGAGCTTCATCAGTGATTTCAGGGCCAAATTGAAGCTTGAAAAGATCCATTCTATGAAGAAGAATAAAGTGGCCCCTCTCTCTCTTTCTTTACATCTTTTATCTGTTGAATAATTACAATTTATACCCATTTATATAAACTAGTGAAATCAACGTGCGTTGCATGTTATGACGTTCATCGTTTAGTTTATTTAAATAAGTTTAGCTATAATGTTTATCGAATAAATTAAAATGAATATTACAATTTGATTAAATAAATATAATAAATTTTTAATGATCTAAGGCATTTTCGGTAGAAAATACTTTTTTTCAAATTTATGCATGGGTAAATTCTAGATACTCCTTATCTTTTGAGGCTTTTCGTACTTTACTCTCTAACCTTTAAATTTGTTCGAGTTCTCCCTAACCTTTGTAAAATATATCAGTTTCCGCCCTTTGGACATTTTCGGCCGAATTTTTTATTTGGACCAACATAAGATGAATTTTGACCGTCAATTCCTCTTCCGTCACGACGACTCAAGAGTTTAGACCACCACCATCATGTTCCTCCCTCCAAGACGAACAAAACTAATACCCCATTTAACTCTATTGACCGTTGGAAGCCGCCAAAATTTGCCTGCAATGCTCGTCTATCGTGCGCCATCTTTGATTGGTAATTCCTCATTCCTCATTCGTCGATTATCAGATTTTATTTTTGAGGCTGTTGTTGTGTCTCTTATATCTAGAGCTTTGATTTGATGTATAGCATCGACACATTTGATATATGATTTGCAATGATTTACCCTTAGAAATCACGTTGAAATTTCGTTAAAAAAGTTGAACGAAATATTCCCCAAGATTTCGTCTAAAAGGGTTTAAGTGTTACATTTTATTTATCTAATACTATTTATTTTATATTATTTATATTTCTAATCACATCCCTTTATTTATTTATTTTTTCTCCGTCTCCAATATTATTTTTGGTACTAAACTAATTAACCAAACATAAGAAAAGCATCCTCAAGCTAAGACTCGTCCAGTTTCATCCGAGGAGCACCCTACACGCATTAACCATCTTGAACCTTGTGACTTATCATTGCCAATTTATCTGTCATCATGTTTCTTTCTCTTGGGACGTGTTCAATCCAAGCTCCCGCAGTTCTGGAGTAAACTTTGGCTATCAAATATTATATGTCATGAGGTGCTCTTCATTATTCTTTGTTGTTATTCATTTCACCACTACTTTCAAATCAATCTCCACATTAATTTTTGGAAAGTGACTGATCTCCCAAGCTAGCGATAATCCCTCACGCAATCCCAATAACTCTACCAAGATTCATAGCATATATTAGCATCCACCTTCCGTTGTCATCTCAAGTGACACCCTTGACTAAAATATTGTTGGTGTGGTTATAAAAGTTTACATTCGAGTTTAATTTCACCCACCCTTTCTGGGATCATTCCACGACAACTCAGTGTAGATTTTCTTTTGCCTGTATTTTTTGTCCTTAGTGATTAGTACTGAGGCCTCAAATAACTCTTTTATGTGGTGAAGAGTGACGCTTCTAGGATCCATAACATTCTAATAGCTTCATCAGTTTCGTGTTTTCTAAAGATTTCAGAGCGTCAAGATCAAGACAACCCACCCAGTACAATCTGGTAACATGTTGCTCAGAATTTCGCTATTTAAGCTTTTATCCAGTTCGATGTCCGATTTAGTTTTTGCTTTCGAATGAGCTTTAATAGTGTCGATTTATTGTCATTTTATGAGCTTATTTTGAATATTTTTTGCTCTATTATAGGTAAATCTCATGTCAAAGTAGATAAAGACATGTACGGAACGAAAACGTGGTGCTAGAAGTCGGATTGCGCAGGCTTAATTTTTTGGAGGATCACCGGTCAGGGTCAATTTGCTCTTGAAATTCATCCGACCATGTTGCTAGCATTGGAAGAAGTTTTGTCAACTTAACCTAGTTAGGGTGAAATTGTGCTTGTTAGTTACCCTACTGAGTTGATCAAGTGAAAAACTTTCCTGCTAATTTCATCTGCTGGGGTGAACTTATGCATGATTTTCACCTGGCAATGTAAATGATAACGTGTTCACAATTTTGTTAGTATCCTAGCTGAATGGATCAACCTGGCTTGCGACCGGGTGAAAGAAAAAGTACAATTAGCTCTTTTTATCCCTTCTTCTCCAATTTTTGTGGAAAGCTACAATTGAACTTGAATTCTTAACCTAATTTAGTTGTAGGAGCAGCCAAGAGGAATCTCATCATTTCCTACCATACCTCTTGAATATTTCTTTTCCTTAGCACTCTCTAGTTTAATTTCTCTCATTATTATAGTTAATCTTTGATTCTAGTATAATCAAACTAATATATTTATTGTTGATTTTTGATAATGTATTGGATTTCTACAGCCTTGATAATTGATGTTTTTCTTAATTCAATGAAAATGCATATTTTTAGTATGATTCCTATTGTTGTTACGCTTATTAGTGTTAATATGAGTGGCTAGACTTTAGAGATATGGGGGTGATATATAATATAGGCTAAGTGTTTGATGAATTGTCTTAATGACTTGAGGTTGTTCTTATGTTAAGAAAATTATTTCTAAATGATTGTCTGAGTGTGACATACTCATATTTAATCTTAATTAATTTTTTAATTGAAAGATCATTTGTGAATTGGTAATGTTTTCCTAACACTGACGTACTAAGTTTAAAGAGATTTAACTTAGGTTTAAACAATTAGTGATTAGTTAACAATGTTGAGCCGCTAGTTAATTTGTTTATTACCCTAATCTTGAACTTTTGGCCTAACTTTTGATTTAACGATCGCGAGAGTGACATTGTTCTTAGTTAGACATGTGTATTTGACTTTGAGAGAAGTTAATACGTATTTGTGTGATTAGAATTGTAAGAATACCTTGAGTTGTTGAGTATGAGACTTATATGGGTTGCATCCCCTATCTCCCCTTTATCTTATTCAATTCCTAGTTGTTACTTGTTTTTGTAGTTTATGTTTGTTTGTGTTTACTCTTTTAGTTACTTGATAGTTAATTTCGCCCCTTGTTTGTTATCTTGTTCTATAGATTGACAAACGCACAATGTGATTGATTGATTTTTCCTTCCTTATGGACATGACCCCTTTGTGATACGATTACACTTGTGTACACTTTCAGATCGAGTATGAATTGGAATTACACGAACATCCAACCTTCGCAAGCCACAAATATTTTAACTTATTTATGTATCAATAATTGTGTCCCACACCCGGCGTGCGAACTGATAACTTTTTAACACATGGTTCACATCTCCGTGTCTTGTACAACATGTATATGTAGTGCTTTTCCCAAAATTTTGATCATACTTCAGTGCATTCATGAGTAAATTACCATGGGGTGAAGTATATGTCAGAACCTTTGTAAGTGGTCGTTGAGCCTAAAGGCATTTCCTACCTTGGATTGGTGCACCATCTCCTCAACCTAAAAATTCAAAACCAAAAAAATGAGCAAATTACCATGCTGGGAAAGGCACACAAAAATCTTAAGCTTTTGTGGCAAGGTAATTTCCAAATCCATTTCTAATTTTCTTGCATGTCTCATCTGACACCATAAGCAGATTACATACTATTTTATAGGAGGATTTGTCGTTAGTTGACCCACTCCAAACTCTCTTATCTCTGCTATCATGCAGCGTGATTGGGACATTAAATATCTCATTCACCACCTCCTTGGGTAGTACTATTTTGGGCTCATATATATTCTCTTTTTTATTTGTACCAATGAGATTATGTACCATAAGATCTTCATCCTCTTGATGAATGTTATCCCAATGTGTCCGCTAATTTGCCTTATAATAACCATCTATATTCAATAAAAACAAGCCTTCACTTTTTTCAATTCTCAATTTGCAATATTATTCCACCATCCGAGTATTTCTAACATCTCTTTCTATGCTCAGGATGCCATAAGTTAAAGCTTATGTTCAAGAATGTCCTCTCCTATTAAATAATTTTTCTTATATGTTTAGCTCCACACTGTAGTCTCTTTGTTGAGCATTCTCTATTCTATTTTAGCGAGCATCACTATATTGCTTTTTCATTCTTCATTTAAACTCAATCCGTCTTCTCTCTTCTTTCTAGTAACTTTCTTCCATTCTATAAATGAAATTGTTTCATTGTAATATCAGTCGCCTACAGAAAGTCAAAATTGAGTCGATCAAATTTATCATATACATATGGTTGGGGAACCAATTCGTGTAGATGTAGATTGAACTCGTGACGAATTGGGTAAGTGTCATTCATTAGACAAGGTTTAGCATTTTGGCTTTCCATTCGCAAAGACACTTTTCTTGATGGTCTCACAATTACTGTTGAGAAAAGCTCACTATATATATAGTTAATTCGTTACTGATTCCATAATGTCAAGGTGTATTTTCTCTTTTTCTTTAATTGCATAATTAATTGACATTATTTTTATTTTGTTCATATGTCGAGTTTGTCTTTCCCACTTATAAATATAATATACGTCTTTATATTTAAATATGGTTATATAGTTATAAATATGCACTTATATTTTATAATGTAAATTATAATTAATATATTGATTTTATAAAAAGTCCTTATTATGATACTCTATGTTTTTTTTTAGATTTGAGGAGTTTTAGTTTTAGTTTATTGATGAGTCTATTTTTATTCAAATAAGTATTTTTAAAATATTTAAATATAATAATAAATATAATAGGTATTTACTAAATAATTAACCCTCTAGTTAAAGATTGTTAAAAATATTAATTATCACAATAATATTTTAGCTAATCAATAAGTTGTAAGAAACTCACAAATATATTGGTGCTTTTATAATATAAATATAATAATAAGAATTTCCTTTGGTATTGGTATGATCTCTAAATATTATATTCGTAAGTTTTAAATGGTGAATCAATCATTTGGGTGAAGTTATTGTTTCAAGCTGTAGTTATTTTTCGTTATCACTAATTATATAAAGTTATCAAAATTCATTTAAAATAGAGTTTGATTTGAAAATTTTAAAATATTATATAAATTATTTTTTATTCAATTATATTATTGTGTTAATTACATGAGCTAATTAATATCGGAATAATTCTACTATATGAAAAGTTCTATTTTAAGTTAATAAGTACTCTTTTAATGTATTTAAATTAATATTATAACATGTATTTACATATTTATTCCTAACTAAAAATATTAACATAAGTATTAAAAGTATATTTTAGGTGATCAATAAGAGATCAAAAACTCAATTCGTGCTTTTATAATATATATATATATATATATAATGTAAATTATTTTTTATTTAATTATATTCTTTTATCAACTTCATAGCCTACTTAATATTAGAATAATTCTCTTCCTACAAGAATCTTATTTCAAGTTAATAAGTACTCTTTTAATGTATTAATTTAATTTCCTACTTGAACAATATCTAACACAATATCACACTACACAATTTAGGTAAATACGCTTTTGGATAGAAGTATCTAACACAATATTTATCACACTTTTGGATGGAAGATAGGTAATTTAAGAATTTACTTAAAAATATGATGAGATAGAAGTATCTAACACAATATTTATCACACTTTTGGATCGAAGATAGGTGATTTAAGAATTTACCTAAAAATATGATGAGTATCCCTTTTGTTCGATTGCAGCGTAAGTGTTAATAGAAAACCGTGTTGATAGAAAAACAAAATGCCTTTTGGTATAGGATGTTCGATTGAACCAAATATTCAAATCTCATGTTGATAGAAAAACAAAATAGATTTATTAAAATATGATAAGAATTAAAATTATTATTAGTCTAGACACGTTGAGTAGAATTAGGCTATAGTGTTTTATAATCTTTGGAAACCTTATCGAATTATATTTATAATACACAAATTTGATTATAATTAGAAGAATTAGTCATAGTTACAATTGAATATGTGTATCATAGCTCATATCTAAGTAAGATTTGTTTATTGTTGTCGTCAACGCTTGGTACTTAACAACATTAGATGGTCAAAATGATGTAATAGTGAAACGAAAGTACATGTTTAGATGGTCAAAATGATGTAGTAGTGATGAACTTGAAGGTCATATTGTCATTTAGTACATATTTCTCTTATAGGAAGAGTTCTATTTCAAGTTAATAAATATTTTTGAATATATTTAATTTAATAATTTATAACATGTATTTACATAATTGACTCTAACTAATAATTATTAATATAATTATTATGAGTGTGTTTTAGGCGATCAACATCTTATATAATTCTCTTCTAGGAAGAGTCCTATTGAAATAAATACTTTTTAATGTATTTAATT
>JBBMKE010411077.1:0-11613 GCA_037834125.1 Lippia alba | reverse complement strand
TCTACCCAAATCTAAACCATCATCATCACTACCCACAATGTCTTCTCTTTCACTTGCCTCATCACTTTCTTCATTGCCATTATCAACATTATTTTCACCTACTTCAGCACTAGATGTTACATGATCCTCAAAAAGGTCATCATCACTGTCAGATTGGCATTCCATTGGTGGTTCATAACTTTCATCCTCATCACTGTCTGATACAATAGGATCAAAATTCAACCACTGCACAATTCCATGTGCATCTTCCTTTTCTACTGTGAAAACCGGTTCTGCAACACTTGTGTCCACATATTCATCCCAAATCACATCATCATTTTCCCCATCAACATCTATGTCTGACTCATCATACAAAGCATCATCAGACTCATCACTACCCAAAAACTGAAACCCATCACTACCCAAACACTCATCCTCATCAATCTTCTTATCACCCGTATCATTATCATCAGACTTATCACTACCCAGACACACGTCCTCATTCAACTTCTCAATATTGGTTTGCAAATTACTTGGTCCAGGATACCTTCTCGAATACTCAGCTATCCACTCCGGGGTGTCATCAACCCTGTTAAAGAACTCAAGAGTAGACTCCCTCACCCCCAACCCCCTTGTTTTCATTTAAAGTTCTAACACTTGTGTCCACTCCAGAGGCTTCTTCAGCTTTTTCTATGAACAAAGGGTACTCTCTAGACAGTTTCAAGTATTTCATAGCATACTTCCTGAGGTCCACATCGTTGCATATCTTTACATTACCATCTTTTACAGCAGTAAAAACTTTAATTAAACTACCCACAGGGTATTTATCTTGCAAGTATTCATCCAAATCTAGTAAGGTCACCTTTTCAGCATCCACGTAGTCAACTTTCCGTACCTTCCCACCCAGGTAGCGGCCATCTTCAAATTTCCCATGTAAATAGATAACCAATGTCACGCTCGTTGACTCCGGATCTGAAAAACAAACCAACAAATAAAAAAGGCCATTAATTGGAATGAACAGAGGAAGCCATTTATGAAAACAACAACCACAGTAGGGACACCATGTCCGGACAAAGACCAAAGGGTCCATTATTCAAAAAGGAATAACCATGTCGGTGAAAATGAAGTCTCAATATTATAAAGACTGCACCTTTACCAAAGCCATTGACAGAGCACATGTGAACTTCTTTCAAATACTAAAAAGAAGCTTCTCTCAACAATCACTTTCCCAAACAACAAAGAAGATGCATAGTAATTTAATGGGGGACTTACGATACATGGGCGGACCAAGGCTCAACGTGCCATCTTTTCTCACTCTCCCTATCTTAATAAGGTAGATCCACCGATACTTGGTTTCCTTTACTTAGATAGCAGATGAAAAATACGAAGGTTACTTAGGATTTCTCCATGCTTGAAGCTTTCACCTCTGAGAAAAATTTTCAAAGGGTTGGAAGAAAATGAACAGTCACCTCGTTTCAAGCAATTTTTTTGGGTCTTTAACTTTTCAGTCTTAATCATTTGTTTGTTGTTTTTTTTAATTCAATATTTTAGGAAATTTAGTTTCAAGCATTCGTAAAACACGACTCTGACGTGGAAGGCTGACTTCGTCCATCAGGGCTTCAAAGAACCCACGTGGAAAAAAATGGGTGGCCATGTAGGCTGGGTTAAGCCACGTGTATGCATTCCGGCGTGACTCGACACTTTCCGGTGAAAAAGTGCACAAAATTGCTAACTTATGGAATTATGGAGTTAAATTTTCACCGAAAAAAATTTGGTACCAAAAGTGCGAATGAGGGTCAGTTGGTATACCAAAAATGCATTTTCCTCTTTATGCAAGTGGTGGTAGATCGAGTTCACGCACGATGGCTGAGTGAAGAACGCCGCTGCGAGCAGCTCGAATTGCTTCGCCACGTCGTGTCCCCACGGCAAGAACGGATCGTAGATCACGCAGTCCACGTGCCGGTCTGAGCTCCCGAGTTTCTCCAGTAACTCGGCCAGTGTTTCCCTCCCGACTCCCTCGAAACTCCCCAGTTAATCCGAATTCCGAAGTCGATGGCGACTTCGTCGTCGTAGCCGTCGGAGATTGTCTCCATGGAAACTGAAGACGGAAATTGTTCCGGCGACATCGTGGTGTTGAGTAGCGTTTCGCTATAGCAAACGTAATTTTGACCCCCTTGTGTGCCAGGCGCTTGGAGAATTGACGGATGGGGTTTAGGTGGCCTTGGATTGGATATGAGAGGATTAAACAATGAGGTGATTTCTGGTTTCCAATTCCTACTTCTAAAGTTCGATCCATTTTCTGTGCTTTAGCAATTGCTCTACCTGTTTTTTTTTCTTGTTAAATCTATGATTTACATAGGTTTCAATTGGATATATATGAGAGGCGCCATCTATAAGTTTTTCACTTGTGTTTATCCTTTTTCTTATTTTCGGACGTTCGTGATAAATGTGTGTAATTTTCGATTTTAAAGCAGCGTTTGATAGGGAGGACAAGCCATCATAATTCATACAACTTTTGCAAGGACGTGTAGGGCATGACGATTTTTGCAAGGATGTGGTAGGGCGTGATTAGTTGCTTAGATGAGAAGGATTGAAAAGAAAATAGCATTAAAACCATAAGGACAAAAAATCACGTTAAGATAAAGTTATTGGCACCCAAAATCCTAGTAATTCGAAAAGAGCAATAAAAATTCTGTCAAAAAATAATTCTACAAAAAACTTTATTTTTTTTTTCTTTACATGAAAAAACTTGCGGCTTATGTTTGAGTCTCAAGCGTGTTAGCTAGTATTTTTTTTAATCTTATGACACCTTTTTAACATGTGTAATGACATACATGTCTTTATTGAAGGAAAATAAATTTATTGTTAAAATATGAAAAAAAAAAACACTGTACTTGTTAATATGTGCAAAAAAAAAAAAAAAACATACAAACAAAATTTAAAAAATTCTTTGTCACATCTCTTCTAATTTTAAATAAATATTTATTCATTTAATTATTAGGAAAAATATTATTTTTGGTTTCACACACTAACTCAAATCTATTTTTGGTCCCAATCATTACAAGAATCTTAATTTTGATTCCAAATATTCCAAAAAGTCTCAACGTTAATCTCTCGTTAACCCTTCTGTCCATTAACTAACGGTTGATCAAAAATTCCATTATAACCAATTTGGGGGGAAAATGTTCATTCTTAAACCCTAAAATTATCTTCCAATATTTTCAATCTCTTTTTCTTCTCATCGTGTTCTCCCTTCTATTACTAAGGGAATGTGTAACGACTGGATCTTGAATCAAATTGTAGAGGCTTATGGAAAACTCAATTAATAGTTTTGGAAAGGGTCGAAAGTTACTTTCTATACGACGGACTCGCGAGAATCTCTCAGTGATCAGGTATCCGCAATCAATATTAGATTGGACGGATAATTGACTTTTATAGAAAGGGGAGCAAAAGGAAAGAATTTATTTTCAACAACCCTAGGCCAGCCCCCTCTTTCACAGCGATAATTGAGAAAGGAAATGAGAATCGAAGCAAATGCAACAAAAAAAATATAGAAAAACAATTGCATTGGAAGGCGTAGGAGAAGATCAAAGGCATGGCGTTGTGAGATTCAAGGATAAACAAATAGCCCCTCCCTATTACCATAAGTTATTTTGATGCTCTTGCCTCTTTTCTCCAATGCAGCATTTGAACCTCTTCAAGCATCTATCTCAACTCCAAACGGTAAGAAACTAGCAGTGTTGAAGCTCTCCTATTCATGGGAGGATTCTTCCAGACATAAAAACCACAACCTTCAATAATGTTAAAGCAATTTTAGAACCTTCTTCCATTGTTTGCTTCAATTCATGAAGTGCGCGATGCAGCCCTTCGCCCACAAAAGCAAAAGACACATTTTCATTAAACCCCATCGCAGACATTCCCACAGTTAACATTTTCACTTCTCTCTATGTTTCTCCGCTATTGGTGAATATATAATGTGAGAATTTGGTGAGACGTAATTAGTTCTAGGGTTTAAGAATGAGGATTTTGCCCCAAATTGGTGTTTTAACATTGAACTAATGGATATTAAACGGAATTTTGGGTAAACCGTTAGTCAAATGATGAAATGATTAATGGGGGACTAACATTGAAACTTTTTAAAATATTTGGGATCAAAATTGAGAATCTTATAATTATTAAGACCAAAAATATATTTGGGTTAATGTGTGGGATAAAAAATGATATTTTTTCTCATTATTATAATGAATTCTAGTTATATTATTCTATTGAAAAATTGATATGAATTTTTATTAAAATATGTTATATGAATTACTAATTAATTTTTTTAACACACATATTAAAATATATCATATATCAATTTTCTACTTTATTAAATATTATATTAATAAATAAAAAATATATAAATTTTTAAATGTTATATCCATATTTTTAAAATAATACATATGAAAAATTATTATTATTATTATTATTATTATTATTGTTGTTGTTATTATTATATAAATATAATTGTCAAATTCAATAAAATATTATGTACACTTTATTATTATTATTATTTACTTAATAAACCTTATTATACTCTAAGAAAACAATGCATGACAATTTTTAACCTTAACAAGTCTATGAACTTTATCATTATTTAGTTAATTTATGCTTAAAGAAAATTCAACAAAATGTAATTATTAGCGTGTATTAATTTTGTTTTTGTTAGGGTCTTTTTTGTACTTTAAAAATACACATGATTTTTGTTGCATATAGCTCTTTGACTTCTGATAAGGGAGAAATTGGAGTCCCTACCTGGCCCACTAAGATCGCACCACGTGGCGGCTGACGTAGACAATAGGACACCTTATTCCGACCCCAAGCCCTGCTCGACCATCGACCTACCCCTTGGAGGAATCTACCGTTCGGGTCCCTCGCGCAGTTGGGGCATCGAGCGTGGCTCCACCCCCGACCTGGGCTATAGGTCGCCACCGACCCCCAGCGCTCCGTACGTGAGCATTAAATGCAGATTCTCTCCACCGCTGCGTGCTTTAAATGCAGCTTCCCAAGGACACTGTTACGGCGCCGCTGCAGAGACGGTACAATGCTTTTCCCGTAAAAGCACTGTTTCGGTCACCATCTAGGCCCATCTTTAACATACCAAGATCCACACTTCTGGGGAGGTGTACTCACACGCAGTGGCCCAGTATCTTCGCCTATATAAACTATCTCTTCTCTGAGGTGGAGGTAAGCTTTCCTGATCATTCTGAACTCTCCCTACATTCGGACTCTCTCGACCCGGAACTAGTCCCTGACTTGAGCGTCGGAGTACCAAAAAGGGTCCAACCCCTACATTCCCCTTTAGGCCTTTGAGTTCACGTTTGTTCAATGCATTTCAGTTAAGGAAAGCATCAGAGTTCTTCTACGCTAAAAATTCTTGGGTGATTCGGAGTCCTAATATGCCGTCCACGCACACAGCCGAATTTTGACACGATCATCTTGACGCCATCTGTGGGAATCCTCTGAACAGAAGCCATTATTTTAAGCCTCCAACACTGTCCTTCCCACCTCGTTCTTTCCATCATGGTGCAGACAAGGCAAGGGAGAAGGGCTTACGATGAGAATGGTCAGGAGGTATTTCCTGACCTAAGTGCAACGGCGGGCAACTTCCAGGCCCAAGCCCTCGGCGAACCCGCCATCGACGGCAAGCCTGTCACGCAGGCATGCATGGTACTTTCGGAGGCAGAGCTCACCTCCTACGCCGAACTTTGACAAGCAGAGGCACTCGTGGCGGTAAGAGAAAATAGGGAGCCTAACATGTCGTCCACTAGTGATTACCCCCCACCAAAATGCTGCCTATCCAACGGCGCAGGGCTCGGCGCCGACTACGGCCTATGCTGTCCCACAGCATCCACTGCAGGCCAACATCTGGGGACTCCCCCCCAATTCATTCAGGGCCATTACCCTCAATCGCAAGCTATCCTCCTTGCATCCGCGCTGGGAGGACAACACCAAGTCCATCTCGGTGCCCAGATCGAAGAAGGCTTTGATGATAACGGAGCCCAACAATAGAGAAGACGCCCTGCCCGACCAATGTAGAAAATAGAGGAAGAACATCCCTCGTAGATTTACCGAAACATACGGGAGGACGACTGTGGTGCCAGGCACGTCGCAGGCACCGCGAGCGAAATGGATAGGGACGCTCCGCTTTCGAGGAACGTCCCAATTTTCGACCGCTTGGGGGCTAGGGTTCATCCCGACACCTACCTGCGGGCCAACAGGGGGCATTGGATCGTTCCAGCCGACCTAAGAAACCAACTGCCCCCCAGACTGCTACCTCGCCAGTAGCAACAGAATGAGGAGTACATCGGCCCTCAGGAAGAAGTATCTTCACACATTCCCCGTGGGTAGGCCCCTGAAGCCTATCAGTACGCCTACCCAAAGGAACGTCACCGCCCTCATCAAGCGAGGGCTTACAAGAGCGAAAGAGAAGCTAGGTCCCCCTTTTACGACGCCATCATCGACGCCAAACTTGAGGACAGGGTCCCCTCGAATCTCCCAATCTACAGCGGGAATTCAGACCCCATCAAACACTGCTCCAAGTTTGAGGTGCAGGTCAGCCTATACAGCCATTCAAAGCTGATATGGGCAAAAATCTTCGAAACCATGCTCGAGGGCCAGGCCCAAGACTGGTTCGAGAGGTTTGCGCCCTATAGTGTCCGTGATTACAATAACCTGTCGCGAAAGTTTAAAGCCCATTTCTCTTCTATGTCTAAGGTCAAACTCCCCTCCACCTATCTCTACACCATTGTTCAAGAGGAAGGGGAAAGCCTGAGGCACTTCTTTTCCCGCTTCAACGAAGCGTTGGTCAAAGTCGAGCACCCCGATATTGATGTGCTCACCCAAACCTTCCACGGCGCGATCCAGCACAAGGACTGCGCCGATGACATGATCCTCAAGGAGCCTCTGAACATGAAAGAGGTCATGGTCATCGCACGCAAGTATATGTGCCTGGAGAAGATCAAGGCCAGCAATCAGGCTCAGGCTCGGAGGAATGAGAGGCTCGGTCTGACCCACCTCGGTCGGATCAGCCCGGGCTCTCCAACAGAATGGAGCAGCATTTAAAGCGAGAGGCACCTTCAGAAAGTGGGGTGAAGAAGCCGTACACCGCCCTGGCCTACCCCATCGCAGAAATTTACGAAGTCATGGATCGCGGGCTACTCAAAAAGCCCAAACATCTAAAGGAAACCAAGAAAGCCAAGGAGTCTGGCAAGAGATGTGCCTATCACATGCAATACGGTCACTAGACTTCCAAATGCATCGCCTTGCGTGTAGAAATTGAGAGGTTGGTCCAAGGGGGCCATCTGACAGAGTTCGTCAAGAAGCTTAGATGATCGAGGCCAGCAGACATTCGACCGTGGAGACTCCCCGCCCACCAGAAGGGAATGCAAGCAGCCGCTCGAAAAGACGGCTGACGAGGACCAGCACAACCTGCTGACCAACGAGATCTTCATGATAGTAGGTGGCCCACCTGGTGGGGACTCCAAAATAGCCCGCAAGTGATCAAGAGTGGTAAGGCGATGCACATCGAGCCAGGTAAAGAGTGACTAGAGCAAGAGATCTTTTTTAGTGATAGGGACTTTGTACCAGTGATGCCATAGGACGGCACTATGCCGAGTTGTCCGCTGGTAGTCACGCTCGATGTAGCTAACTGTGCCATTCACAAGACACTTGTTGATAGTGGAGCCTCGACAAATATTATCTTTTACTCGACTTTGCAAAAAATGAACATACACGACAAACTAGACTATGAACCAATCAAAACACTTTTGACAGGTTTCGGCGGTTCAGAAGTTTACTCCAAGGGATAAGTCAAGCTCGTTACTTCGATGGAAAAGTTGCCCAAGAGAGCGACCCAACTAATCGAATTCCTGGTGGTTGAAGTTCCCTCAGCTTACAATATCATAATGGGACGCCCTGCCCTCATTCCGTTTAGGGCCATCATTTCGACCTACCACCAGACCATCAAGCTCCTAACCCTCCTCGATGGCATTGGGGAATTGAGATGCAACATCCCCGAAGCTTGGGAATGCTACTCCATTTCCATGTATGTAGACGTCCCCCTCCTGCATGTAGACGACTTCATCTATACCGAGTTGGCTGATCCGGACAACCCTACTGTAGAGATGTGTTCCAAACAGATGACCTCTACCATTGCTATGAAAAAGAGGAAGATGGACGATCTGAAAATTACGGCGGCCGGGGCCATCGTGCTCGTGCACCTGGTTCCCGGCGACGAAGAGAAAACCACTAACAATAATGTATGCTCATACAGTTCCTGCACGATAAAGCAGATGTATTCGCCTGGAGCTCATCCGACCTAGTTGGGGTTGACCCAAAGGTCATCGAGCACCACCTGAACGTGGATCCCAGTTTCCCGCCCCTTCAAGCAATGCCTCTGGACTCAAAGCAATGAGATCATCGAGCAAAAGGTCAACGAGCTTTTGGATGAAGGGTACATCAAGCCGGTCAAATACATGGATTGGCTGTGCAACGTCGTCCTGGTAGCGAAAACCGGCGGCAAATGATGGATGTGCCAGGATTTCACCGACCTTGAATCGACCAACTGGTTGACTACACCGCGGGCTGCGAACTCTTAAATATGTGGATGCCTTCCAAGACTACTATTAGATCTTTATGGCCTCGGAAGACAAGAAGAAAACCACGTTCATCGTGGTGAAAGGAATTTACTGCTTTGAGGTAATGCCTTTTCGGTTTGAAAAACGCAGGTGCCACCTACCAAAGGCTGGTAACAAGGACTTCGAAGAGGAGATAGGAAAGACCATGGAGGTATACGTCGATGAAATGATCGTCAAGAGTGAGAAAAGGGAGTCGCACCTGAGTGACCTAGGTCACGCTTTCGACCTCCTTCGCCAATACCGATTGAAGTTTAACCCGAGCAAGTGCTCGTTCGGCCTGGAGGGAGGCAAGTTCCTTGGCTACATCATCAGTCAAAGGAGAATAGAAGTGAACCCAGAGAAGATCACAGCACTCAAATGCATCAACAGGCCTCACACGATACGAGACGTCCAACGTCTCGTCGGTCGAATCATATCTCTAAACAGGTTCATCTCTCGGTCATCCGAGAAGAATCTCCATTTCTTTAAGATTCTCCGCAACATCAAGAAGTTCAAATGGACTGACGAATGTGATGATGCCTTTGAGAAGCTCAAAGAGTATTTCGCCTCCCCTCCCCTCCTGACAAAGCTTATCCCTAGGGAAACTTTGTATCTTTATTTGGCAGTCACGGAGGAAGCAGAGCTCTATTTTGGTGGCCCGACCGAAAACACCTGTCGGTTTACTATGTGAGTAAAATCCTGCACTGACCAAAAGTCCATTATTTGGAAATCGAGAAGTTTGCCCTCGCGTTGGTATATATGTCCAGGAGACTCAGACACTACTTCCAAGATCATTCGATAGTGGTCCTAACCAACCAAGGGCTATGCCCGGTTCTGGTCAAGGCAGACGCCGCAGGACGTATTACCAAATGGGCTGTCGAATTAGGACAATTTGACATCGGTTATCAGCCCAGGGCGGCATACCAGGCCCAAATTCTAGTAGACTTCTTGATTGAGAAGAATGACCTAGCTAAGCAAACTGCCCGCTCCGTTCTATGGACCATGGCGGTCGATGGCTCTTCAACCTCTCAAGGGGGAGGGGTGGGAATACCTTTGATAAGCACAGAGGGACAGAAGCTTGATTTTACCATCTCGATTTCCCGGCCACCAACAACAAGACGGAGTATGAAGCGTTTATCGCAGGCCTCAAAGTTTCCAGAGAACATGGAGTAGAGAGAATCTCAGTGACGACAGACTCCCAGCTCGTCGTGAGCCAAGTGGATGGCTCCTACGAGACACGCGAGGACTCCATGATCAAATACCTAGCCAAAGTCAAATCCTTAGCCTCGGAGTTCAAAGAATTCAAGCTACAGCAGGTCCCCAGAGAAGAGAACACACGTGCCAACGCCCTGTCAAAGTTTGCCAATGGAATGCGAGGCACTAAGGACCAGAACATCACCTACCTATCAAGCAAGGGCCGGGTGATTGACGGAGACATCGAAATGATATGCTCTATCGACCCAGGCAGAACCATCCTGGCTTGATAAGTACATATTATACCTCTGAGATGGGACCTTACCCAAGTATAAGAACGCAGCAAAACCCCTCCGATACAAAGCAACGAGATACTCGTTAGACTCTGAGGGCAGACTCTACAAAAGGGCCTTCACAGGACCAACAAAAAGGTGTCTCCGTCCTTTGCAAGCCCTGAATGTGCTAGAAGAAATCCATAGTGGCCAGTGCGGCAACCACGCGGGCAGTCGATCCTTGGCCAAGAAAGTGTCAAGAAGCGGCTTTTATTAGCCCACACTCAACGAAGATGCCAAGGAATACACCCGCAACTGCGTCAATTGCCAAATGCAGGCCAACATCCCACACCAGCACCCAACGGAGATGATCCCGATCGACGTCTGCTGGCCATTCGACCGGTGGGGCATTGACATAGTTGGCCCGTTCTCCCTTGCCATGGGGCAAAGGCGATTTCTAATCATAGTAGTGGAATACTTCTCCAAATGGGTTGAAGCCCAACCCGCAGCAAAGATTATCGACAAGGTCATCCAAGACTTCCTCTGGTGTAATATTAATTGCAGATTCGGCATACCCGGAGTCCTCATATGCGACAACGGAACCCAATTCCAAAGTGCAAGGACCAGGTTCGCTTTCGTAAGGCACCCTCAAGCAAATGGCCAGGTCGAAGTAACCAACCGAATAATCGTACAGAACTTGCAGAAACGCCTGGAAGCCAAGAAAGGTGCCTGGGTCAAAGAACTCGATAAAGTCCTCTGGGCATACCGGACCATGTTAAGGACCACTCCATGATCTACGGGTCAGAAACAATGACCCCCGCAAAATTATTGCATCAAACAGCCCGGGTCACCTACTATCAACTGGCCAGAAATGTCACCAATCGGGCTTACGAGCTGGATATGGTCAAAGAGCTCTGCCAGAAAGGCTATCAACGTCAGCAACAATACAAGGCCGCGGTCGCCAGAAGCTACAACAAGGGAGTCCGATCCAGAGCTTTCCAAATTGACGACCTGGCACTTAAGAAGGTTGAAGTCACCAAACATGTAGGCAAACTACAGCCAAACTGGGAAGGTCCCTACTGCATTTTCGAGATAGGTTGGAACAGAGCTTACCACTTAGAAGATATGGAGGGCAACCCCATCGCAAGATCCTGGAATGTACATAACTTGAAGAAGTTTTACGTTTAAAAGCTACACCTCATTGTAAACTTCCTTTACCTATATGCAAGCCTGATAATAAAAGTGAGTTTTTCAGTCAATCTGAATCTCTTTTATTTGCGATCGATGTTGAGTCACCCGGGTTCCACCCGCGGGCTGGTCAATCTGGATTTATGTTGAGGTTCAATCAATATGAATGCGCTCCAAGAATCTAGTCAAACGTGTTAAGAGTTTTTACGAAATGGACTGTTGGAAAAGTGCCCTAGAAAGTCGATCAGTTATAATCCGTTTTGGGACTTTCCTAATATCGCAGACAATCTTTGAATAATATACGTTTAATTATTATCTTAGGC
>JBBMKE010411066.1:0-11613 GCA_037834125.1 Lippia alba | reverse complement strand
GTATAATATTTATTATATATATTCAATAAATATATATTATTATATATAAAAATATATTAAATTATTACAAAAACTAATTTTTAATTAAAATTATATATATAAAGGCCGAGTCTCGAGCCGAGCCGAGCCACCCCCAAGCCTGGCCGAGCCCGAGCCAGGAAAAAAATGCCAAGGTTCGGCTCAGTTCGTTTGCATCCCTAGTAGAGATAACCATAAGCTAAAACAAAACACGTATGGTAAAACAGAACTGCAACTCTGCACATTGCAAATTAAAATTAAGATTTTAATTACAAAGAGATAAATTAAATTTTTAAGTTTAAGGAGATGACCAATATCTATAAAATATATGAAAAAGATTAAGATTAAGATTAAAATTCTCATTTGATAATTTTAAGCAAATAAATGAGAAGAAAAAGATAAACTTTATACACTAAAAAAAGAAAAAAAATGATTAAAGTGGGTAGAGAAAAGAGAAATTATAAAGATATTGGAGTGATAAATAAATAATAGAAAAAGAAACGAACGTAAGAGAACAAGACCGATGAAAAAAATAAAATAAAAAAAGAAAAGAGTCCAAGAGTTGAAGAGACCAAGTAGTTACTATTTGTTTCTCTCACTTAGGATGCGTTTACTATGCCTCTAGAGGGTGGTTTAGATAAATAATCCATCAATTATTAGTCTTTACTTTGATAGTTAAGCTTCCCCCCCCCCCTTTACTGGAGCCCCGGGCTAAATACTTGAAATGGATGGACTACATATCTCATCTAAAGGGGTCTTATTATTTATCCATTGGTGAGAGACTAGATTAAAGTACCATTTTGTCTTCCCTCGTATGAGAGAGTTTGTACCCTCCTAGGAGTGGTTTCGCCGTAACCCTAATTACGCCGAAAGAGAGAGAGTGAACTGGAGACGCCAGAGTGCTTCCATTCACCGTCGTCGTATGCCGGGGCCGACCTCTGTTCCTATTTTTTTCTCGTTAAACTTGATTTTTCTCTGTTGTGTTTTTTCCTTTCCTGTATCTCATCTTTCCTTGTTTTCTGTTTGCCTAGGGTTTGCTTCGGGGCCACTCGTCGGCTGGGAAGGAGCTCCGTGTCATCACTAACCATGTCCGATTCCAATCGAGAGAAGCCGATGTCCTCAGGGTTCTCTGATGAAGACGTTTCCAGATTTTCATCTACTCTTTCTCTTACCAGTAACGAGGCGGACAACCTTGATCTTCCGATGGGAATTCGTAACGGACCTATTACCGACTATTCCCTCTCACTGGTAGGAAGGGTATGTTCTCGTTGGGCCATTCGCTTGGACACTTTTCGAATCACCATGATTCGAGCGCTAAATCCAGTAAAGGGGCTGGAAATCACCAAACTTGCAGATGACAAATTCCTATTTGCCTTCAACCACAAACTAGATTTAGAGAGAGCTTTGGAAACCTCCCCGTGGACCTTTGATAAGTGTCATTTGATTCTCAGGACTTTGGCAGACGATGAAAACCCTAAGACGGTTGAATTGGAGTGGTGTGATTTTGTGGTGACAGTGCATGGTATCCCTACATGCTATCAGAATATTGAGGCCGCTAAACTGATCGCACGTCGGGTGGGAAAGTATAATGATCTTCGTAAGAATATTGTGGTGAACTTGGTAGACGGTACAACAAAATTCCGAGTGGGTATTCGTATGTCGGAACCTTTACTCAGGTCTCTCAAGCTCCGTTTGCCTTCCGGGAAAGAGGTAACAGTGTTGTTCTCGTATGATAGACTTCTGAATTTCTGCTATTTGTGTGGTATCTGTGATCATGTTGATCGATTTTGTCCGTTGAGATACGAAGCAAATTTCATTGACCCTTCTCCTAGTTTCCCCTATGACCCTTGGCTTCGCTCTAAATCCTTCGACCCGCTTCTTGTTCCTAAATTTTCCTCATCCTCTACTGCTCATTCCCACCAGCCCAAATTTCCCCAGCATACACCAAATCCTGACCAACAAGATTACTCTCGACCTGATCTGCATTCTCGTCGTTGTTCGATTACCTTCGACTCATCTGCCCTGGTTCCCTCTCATAATCAACCCACTAAACATAACTCACACGTAGCCTCTTCTAGCCCAACACCTCCCATATCATCTGCTGATATCCGGTCTCTCAATCAGTCCACCCGTATCATTCCTGGTAACAACTCAAGTACCCCTTTTTCCCACCACACTTTGGATCTCAATAAGGATTCGATGGGAGCAAAAACTCCTCGTCCTCGTCCCTCAACAGACTTTCCCAGCCCAAAAAAGTAGCGGTTTACACCCAGCACACCCTCAGATTTGGTGAACATCACCCTAATTCGTACAGAAACACTTATTAAGAGTTTTTTTCATCCTCAAGCTACTTCCACCATATCTTCCGACTCCAACCTAGTAAATATTCCTCTCCAATTTAACCTACCCGAAACCCCCCATTCCAGCTCAAAGAAAACTAGAAAATTTCGTAGCAAAAAAAATCCCCGTCTTCATCCCTTAACAATGTCGATATCACCTCTACCATTAATACTATGGCCCTTCATTCCTCTAATCTTCCTGTTCAGCTTTCTCCCTTTTCGGACATCACTAATTCAACGGCGACAGTCGCTTCACGGCTCCGCCGATCCCAGTGAGTTGCCTAAGTTGGAACTGCCAGGGCTCGGGGGGTCCCTGGCGAATTCATAGCCTTCGATCCCTCATTCGGGATCATAAACCCTCGATATCTTTCTCTGGGAGACTAGATGCAAGCAGATGAGGATTAACAGTTTAAAGCAACAGTTGGATTTGAATGGTATTGGTGTGGATGCCCTTGGTAGTAGTGGAGGGCTTGCTTTGTTGTGGAAGAAAGATTTGGATGTCTCACTGATAAGTTATTCAAGTAATCATATTGATGCGAAGGTGTCAGATTTGTGCGGGACTTTGCCTTGGCGGTTTACTGGGTTCTATGGGTTTCCTGAGTGGAATAACCGGAAACTGTCCGGGGATTTACTTCGGTTTTTGAGTAGTGATAAATCCTAACCATGGTTTGTGAGCGATGATTTTAATGAGATAATCAGTGATGTTGAGAAAGAAGGGGGTAATGCACTACCCTTGAACCTTATGAGAGATTTTTCTACGACTTTGGTCGACTCTAGATTGTCGGATTTGGGCTTTGAATCGAGGTCAGCCTTTACTTGGGTCCGAAGCACTATTATGCCTAATACCTTGAGAAAAAGACTTGATAGATCCGTTGCTTCTGATGATTGGAGACTGCTATTTCCTCAGGCTCATGTGAAGCACCTCACCGCTTCTTGCTCTGACCATCTGCCTATCCTGACGGTTCTTAAGCGGTCTGTGAAGAAGAGACCAAAAAAGAACAGTCCATTTAGGTTCGAGGCTCATTGGGTTAGGACCGAGGATTGTAAAAGGATTGTTTCTGAAATGTGGGAAGGTTCTTTTGGGAGGACGGTGACGGAATCAGTTATAACCAGTGCGAAAAACTGTAAGATTGGTCTTATATATGAATTGGCGGTAAGCCTTGAGAAGGGATGGAGATATTGACGTGCCGAAATTAGAAGCTAAGCCTCAGAGGCTCCAGCAGGGTGTGATTACGAAAGAAGTTAAAGCAGAAATGACAGATATTAAGAGAAAAATTGAAAATGTTCTGCTTAGCGAGGAGATAGTTTGGAAACAAATGTCGAAAATGCACTGGCTCAAGAAAGAAGACAGAAATACGAGATTCTTTCATTCCAAAGTGAAATAGAGACAGAGGAATAATCACATCGATTTCCTCTATGATGAGAATGGGGTGAAGTGCAGTAATTTGGAGGATATTCAAAGGATTATTGAAAAATGTTTTAGAAATCTCTTCTCTTCTAATCAGTGTCCGGTGGAGAAAATTGACCAGGGTTTGCAGTGTATCGAGAAGAGGGTTAGTGATGACATGGATAGCAGTCTCCTTGCCCGGTTTACGGCCTCGGAGGTAACTTCTGCTCTTAAATCCATGTATCCCCTTAAATCCCCTGGCCCTGATGGGCCCCCCCGGTACTTTTTTCAGCATTATTGGGATATTGTGAGGCGGGTCGTTGTTGCTTGTGTGCTTGATTTTCTTAATTATGGTTGGTTTGATAAGAAACTCAATTTCACCCATATTGTCCTCATCCCTAAATGTAAAACCTCGGAGTTTATAACTCAGTTTAGACCTATTAGTCTTTGCAATATGATTTACAAGTTAGCCTCGAAGGTCCTTGCCAACCGTATTAAACCCCTCCTAAACCATATTATCTCCCCTAACCAATCTGTTTTCATGTCGAGCCGTCTCATTAGTGATAATGTTCTTGTTTCCTTCGAGATTAATCACTTTTTAAAGAGTAAGAATGCAGGAAAGGTCGGTTACTTTAACCTGAAGCTCGACATGAGCAAAGCTTACGACCGCGTGGAATGGAGGTTCCTTGAACGTCTCTTGGTCAGGTTAGGCTTTCCTGTTCTTTTCATTTCCCGCATTATGACCTGCATTTCTTCGGTTTCTTATTCTTTTTTACTTGACGGCTGTGAGTTTGGTTCGCTAGTCCCAGAAAGGGGTCTTCGTCAAGGAGATCCTCTTTTTCCTTATCTGTTTCTCTTGTGCGCAGAAGTTTTGTCAAATCTTTTACAGGTTGAGGAACAAAGTGGACGTTTGAAGGGGGTGCAGGTGTGTAACGGAGCTCCCACTATTTCTCACTTGTTGTTCGCTGACGATACGATGATCTGTGGGAAAGCGGACTTAGATGCAGTTTTCTGTGTGAAGGATGTGTTGGGGAACTATGAGAGGCTGACGGGTCAAACTATTAACCTCCAAAAGTCCTCTGTGATGTTATGCAAAGGGGTTTGTCGGAGATTCTTGGAGTTAAGCGAGTGGATAAATTGGACTTGTATCTGGGTCTTCCTTCAGTAGTGGGGCGGTCGCGGAGAGTGGTGTTTGCTGGTATACTTGATAAAATTAGAAGACGTATACATGGATACTCGGAGAAATTCCTATCCAAAGCAGGAAAAGAGATTCTAATCAAAGCTGTGTTGCAAGCCATTCTAACGTATGCTTTGAACTGCTTTAGAATTCCGGACAATGTGCTTCATGACATCGATTCAGCTATTTGTAATTTTTGGTGGAGCAATGGAGGCTCTAAGAAGCTGCACTGGATGGCGTGGTCCAAACTCAACACCTCTAAGTTGTGGGGAGGGCTCGATTTCTGCAATTTTCGGGCCTTTAATGATACTATGCTAGCAAAGCAACTTTGGAGGGTGATAAATTTCCCGAATAGCCTTCTGAGTAGATTATTGAAAGCCAAATACTTTTCTAGTTCGGATGTTTGGCATGCTACTTTGGGTAGATCTCCGTCCTATACTTGGTGGAGCCTGTTTGGCATGAGATACCTATTAAGGGCGGGAGTTCGATGGCGTGTGGGAGATGGTAGGTCAATTCGTATCTGGGAGGACAAATGGATCCCTAAGAATAGTGGTTTTAAACCACAGGTGAGGGCTGCCTCGGTTCATAGTCCAGCGTTGGTGTCGGATCTTCTTAAACAGGAAGTGATGCAATGGGATGAAGAGTTGGTGGTCTCGGTTTTCGGTGATAGGGATGCAACCAACATCTTGAGTATTCCGCTTGGCTCGATCCCTAGGAATGATAAGTTGGTTTGGCATTTCAATAGAAATGGGATTTTTTCGGTTAAAAGCGTCTATCATGTGGCGAGGGAGCTTGAATTTTGGGAGAATGGGACGCTAACCCAAAACTTAGTTGATGAGAAGTGGAGTTTTGTCTGGAGATTTCGAGCTCATCCGCGGGCCAAGCATTTTTTGTGGAGGTTGATACATGATATTATCCCGACGGGAAATAACCTATTGAAGCGCCATTGTGTTACAGAGGCGCCTTGTATCCACTGTAATCATGCGGAAGAGGACGTGATTCATGCTTTTCTGAGTTGTATGTAGATGGTGGAAGTTTGGAGGGCCTCGTCTTTTTCTTTTCAGGTTATTTCTCACCTCCAACACGATTTTGCAGCTTCTTTGCTCCATTTATTGGCTTCATTGTCCCCTGAAGAGAGAGAGCTGCTGTTGGTTTTGCTTTGGAAAATTTGGAACTGCCGTAATCGGAAGCGAGAAGAAGGTATCTGCATTTCTCAAACGGTGTTGGTGGAGTTGGCGAAATCCAACATGTTGCATGTTCAGTGTATTGATGATGAGTTATGTCGGCAACAAAGAATTTCGGAGACGGTGAGTTGGCGAAAGCCGGAAAGAGGATGGATTAAACTAAATTATGACGGAGCAGTTTTTGCTGCTGTTAATGCCATCGGAACAGGAGTGATTGTGCGGGATGAAGATGGTCGCTGTGTAGGCTGGGAGACAAATTGGTTGTAGAATTGCTCGGACCCTTTGGTGGCAGAAGCTCAGGCGGCGGTTGCAGCGATTAGGGTGGCTAGAGATTTCGGCTGGACACACTTGAACTTAGAAGGAGACTTCCTTGATGTAGTAAACCGTATCCTGGCGGTTGTAGATGATAATTCTGACATCGGTAATATCATTTTGGATGTCATGATGCTTTGTGCTTGCTTTGAGGACATCAGATTCTCGTTTACTAGGCGTGGTGCTAATGAAGCGGCCCGTCTTCTTGCTCGAAATGCGGCTTCGGCCTGCGTGGGTTCTACTGATTTTTCGTCCTATGTTTCGAATGTGGTGCTTAGAGATTCTTGTTAATTGTTAGCCTTGGTAGCTGGTTGTAAAAAAAAAAGTATCATTTTGTCCCTAATTTCACACTTGAGATTACTTGGGGAATGAAATAGGATACAATTAGGTAAAAAGACATGAGTATTTTGGTAAAATGAGGCGTTAACTGATGGACAAAAAATAATAAAAGTAAAAAGTATCTAAAAGTGAGTTAAACCAAAACTCCAAAGTAAAAAAGCATATTTCCGTCGTTTTGATAAATAGTCCATTTCTTTATCAAGAGGTAACCTATTTCCATTGTTTTCCCTACTTTCAAAGTAAACACAGCCTTAATATAATAGTATAGATAACCTGGAATATTTTAGTTTTAAAAAATTAATAATTTAATTAACAGCTGTTAAAAATCAATTGGGTATTTAAACGACAGTTTTTGTATTTTCTCATTTCACAAATTCACACCACTTTGAAAAAATGCGACTCAAGGACCTCATTGCTAAAAGTGTGAATTCCTCTCCCGCCCTTGGAGATCTTCCTCCACGAGCTAACTTGCTCACAGGTCGACGCTCCGTCGCTGCCGCCGGCCGGAGGTATCTATAGTACTGTGAGATAACCATAAGCTAAACAAAAGTTGTATTTGTTAGATCTATTAACTGCATTGTTGAAGGCGTTGCGTCCAATTACCAAAGTTATGTTCTCTTTGTGGATCTTCCAGAGTTCTCACTCTTGCGATCGTTGAGTCGCTCAACATTATCTCTCTTGCTATTGTGGAGGTTGCTACTGTTATAACCAATGCACTTCTGGAAGCTGGAGGTATGGTTAATATTGTTGTTAGTACCTTAATCGAATTGATTATTTATACATTTGACCTCTATAAATTCATATTGGATATCGAAATTATCCCACGGTGCAAAATAATTTATAAAGATATAATGAAAATATTATATAATTTAAAATTTCCTCATATATTTGACGATTATTCTAGATTTTGAGTAATTTTTGTATTATTTTAAAGGTTTCTAAAATATTTTATAATTATTTCTCAATATGAAAATTAATTTATTTATATAATTATTTCAAATAATTAAATAATTTAGTAAATTAATTTTATTAAATGATCAGGTAATATGTATTTCAAGTAATTTGATTTATTGTCGTTCTATTAAAATTTTATATTATTATTTTTATATCATAGTATATTAATAATGATTTGTTTTCTTTTGTAGGCAAAATCAAATGGAAAGAACTGTTTTATTGCATCTGTAGAGATAGATTAGTTCAAAGTTGTAGTTATAAGTTTTTAAAAATTATTTTTAATAGATCCCGGCCAGGACACTTTTACGCACAAATTCATCCTAGCCGGATGATCTTATAGGTAGGCTGCGGGGCAAGGTGTCCCGGTCGGGATGGATTCTGTCCTGGCCGGTATGGATGAGCAGACAAACAACTGGGACCTCATCCTGACTGTAATTCATTTTACACTAAAATACGTCCCGCTTGGATGGAGCCTTGGGAGCATGCATTGTGTAATTTTAATTGTTTTTGTTTCCTTGCTTGTCTACATGGTCCGTGGGACATTAATTGTGCATATGAACATTTCTAATAATTATTGGTATCATAATATCATATCATTGCATATCATGAGCATGTCGTTCGTCGATTATTTGGTTCATAAGTCTTGAGTCTCACGTACATTTGCACTTCTTGCATAGAGATTGATCCCCGTGGTCGAGGAGCAAGGTCCCTAGACTTCTTCTTTTTTTTTATTACTTTTATCAAGGTGAAATTTTATTTCTAGTTATCAGAACCCATAATATATTGTGTGACAAATTCTAGCCAAAATGTATTACTTATAACTATACTTCGGAAAATGAATTACTATTCCAACGATTTCAAATGATTTCATGAAAATATTTTGGTGAGATTATTCACGTATTTTTAGGCCTGGGGAAATGTGTGAATGGATTCGGCACGATATAAGGTCATCGGGCAACCCATTTTATATAAAGTACCCTTTGAGAATATCTTCACGCGACTTAGGTAGCAGGAAGGTGGGATATTCTTGAGCATTATGGTTATGTCACCGAAGGAATGGGTAGGAATCATGATCCCACGACTCAATATAGACCAACGAGGTGTTCGGGCCTTGCAAACCCGTTCATCGTCCCGGAGGAAGAAGGATGAAAAACTATATTTACATTTATGATTACGTCACGAATGTGTTATGCATGAACGCCCTTAAATTGTTTTATACACGCATTATGGGAGTAACGGTTGAGAATTGCTATCTTGCCGGGCCACGTAATGACTATAATTTATAAGGTAATAATTTGATATTCGTAATTTTGATGCCTTCTCTAAACTATTCACTTGGATTATTCTAAAAACTTTACTCGAAGTATTGAATTGCATTGCATGTGATATTTTATTATGCCCCTCACTCAGTCTTTCGACTGACACCTCCACTTTGTTTTTTGGTCTTTTGTTGGTAAGCTAGGTGGGGAATAAAGCCGTCGTGGAGTCTTTATTTCGATCCTTGCATGTCTTATGTCTTATTACTTTCATTCTCATACTTTTGGGCTTGTATTATTCTATTTCGAAGTATTTAGGTAAATCTGGACCTTGTAGGCTATTGATGATGTAATTGTGGAGTTGTACTCCGTGTATGTTGATATTATATTATGCTTATACTTCCGCTCTTCTATTGTTGTTGTTGTTGGTTTTTTCTTTTTCCTTTTTTTTTTTGATTGGTTTAAATGATAGCCCCGCTTTGTTAGGTTAAGAATTTTATTCTTGTCACTCGTTCGCCACGCATTTGATTCATTTATAGATTTTCATTTCATCAATGGAATGAATTCTTGGTGCGGGGGATGTGTGCCTATCGGTAAGGGTGCTACATATAAAAGGGTCATAATTAATAACTCTCTTCCAAATGAAAATAATTTAATTTACTCCCCATGTAAAAAAACCTTATACTAACTCTTCGATTTAAATTTATAATTTATTTCACTCTCACTCACTTGAATTGATCGCAATACCCTTTTTCCTTTTCATTTCAATTTCAAATGTAATTACTTTAATTTTTACGAATAATACTCATTTTTAAATTTGAATAATTTAATATTTATGAATCATACTTCAATTATAAATTTAAATACTTTAAATTTTATGAATAATATTCTAATTTAAATCATAAATACTTTAATTTTACAAAAATCTCTCTCTTTTTTCCCCCTTTATTTCTCCTTCTAGTATTTCAATTGGTTAGAGTTTGAATATGATATTAAATTGGTTGACAATCAATTAAATTGGTCAAAGTATAAGGGCTGATTGAAATTAAAATTTTTGACAGAAATTGACAGCCTTCGCATTTCTCCATTAACATAGCAAAAGGAATTTTGATTTCGACAAAACGAACGCGGACGAACTTGAAATTAAAATCTCAGTCCAATCCGACGGTTAACTACTCGATTTGCAAGCTCGAATGTAAATTTATCGTTTAATCCCTAATTACATTTTTATCCCCAAAATCCATATATTCGCAATTAATATCCGGACATGGAACTAACGTACAACATGTATAACATAATTCATAGGAGCACATAAGCAACGATCATAATATTAAATTTAAATACATAAAAGCACGTTATGCATATTAACTTGTACGCATGAAATCCAAACACAGAATTACCATCGATAATTAATCACGTAAAACTAAATCGAACTCACACGAAATCAAAATATTTCTTATTCGAAAAATAAAGGGCGTCACTACATGCCTTTTGCAGTCGCCTAGAAGTTACTATTATTGCCTTTCATCGACTTTTTGGTTTTTATTTTGATGTTTCGTACGGTTTGTTAAAATTGTACTGGCACATCCGAACTATTTGACATCTCTATGAGCCGAGAATTGCCCTCATCTAACTAGATCGCAGCCCAACGTGAAAAAGACCAAATGAACTTCTGTTTAATTAGGTCTAGAAATATAACCACTGATTAACACTCTGTTTGGTTGGAAGTTAAATAAAAATGCAAAAATAAAGGTTGTTGCAGGAAAAGAAAAAAAGAATCTTAATACATTTATATCCCAATTTCTAGTTCTATTCTCACCCAAAGAAAAATGAAAAAAAGTGAAAGAAAATTTTTTCTCGCCTACACAATATAACCGAACATGTTAGATAAGATTTTCTCTCTTTTTTTTTCATCAAATCAGAAAGAAAATTATATTTCTATTTTTGCTTTATATTTCCTTTTTTTTTTCCTTAATCTTGTTTTCTGTTCTTTAGGAACTCCCTTTAATTTAGGAAATTAATATAAAGAAGGGATAGTTATGAACTCTTCCCGGATATATGACTAAAAAACTCATTTTTTCCTCAACTTTAAGCAATTACCAAATACAACGGTATTTTCACATTCTCTCTCTCACACAAATTGTTCAGTTTGTCCCTCTCTGTTGCACCAAACTATATGACACGATATACAATATTAGCTAAAAAAGATATAAACAAAAATCAATTAGCATCTTCCACAACATATTTACATCCCAAAAAAAAACCTTACATGTATTGCAGTGGTTTGTATAGATTCAAAGAGGTTGATCTACCATCACCGTTTATTAAGACAATCCAATAAATTTGGACTAAAAAATTATATCAAACTGAAAATATAGTTCAACAAAGAAAATAACAAGCTCGAATCGATCGAACTAGTTTTTTGGATGAATTTTGCCATCCAAGCCAAGTGATACCAGGCTTTCCACATGAACAACTCCCTCCAAAATAAATGTAGAACGATGAGGAGTTATTTGTCTGAAAATAATGCGATTCTCTTTACATATGGTCATCTCCATCTTTCCCTTTGGTGCTCCGATCAAGAACTCACCATTCTCGTAGACATAAAAGAGTTTGAAGAAGGGACCATGAGGCTCATCACCGAATA